>JANEHU010002046.1:0-43633 GCA_027563435.1 Nasonovia ribisnigri
ATCTATCCCCTTGTACGCCCATATCAGTCTACACGTACATGACCGTGATTGGTTAAATTATCTTAATCATTAAATAAAAAACTTTGTTGTACAACGAAACGATAAACACTATTTACTAGTTCAATCGCATGATAGCTGTCAACAGAATAAGGACCTGTTAATGATTCAAATTGTAACAATTTGTCGGTGAGTACGTAATAAATGTTTATTTACAATAAATAACTGCAAAAAGTAGATTCTTACACATTAAGTTATAACGACACTAGTGACCCGTCGGGTTAAAAGAACCGCACACTTGACAGTACTGTTTCAATTTGTGTCTACTCCGGATAAGTTTAATAAATCGTGCTCGTGTATATAATGTATATAATAGGTGATAAATAATGAGCTAAGTACTGGAATTATAATTAATCTATGTTTATAGCCATAGCCTACACACACACGATCACGAAACACCACTAAAAGACAACTAACCAATTGTTACATTACATTAAAAATCAATATATTATATGCTAGGCTCAGGATCAAAAAGTTGTCATGAGAAATCAGTAGAGATTCACTATACATAAACTAATGCGTGGAGTATGAACATAATGTATTGATAGGACACTACACGGAAATTTGTTGTCTCCGTCTTACGAGTGGGCAGCATAGCAAATTTTACGCTCAGCAAATCACGTTTAGCTTTTTTAGTTTAACAATTAGAGTGATTTAACCACTTGGAAAATTTAAAGGTATGATTATTATCCAGGGTATCTCATAGGCTTTTAATAAAGTTTGGATTTTAAAGGGAGTCATGATTATTTAAAAATTGTAAATTGTTTGTTTATCTTAAAATACTCGTAAAATCAGAAATCAATTGATCCAGTTTTGGGCCACTTAGATAAATTGTTGTTACCACATGTAATAATCCAAGAATATGGTAGGTATAACTGAATACTTATTTTTTTTTTTAAAGTAACCTACAATCCACTGAAATATTTATGTGTATTATTCTTAATGTCATTAACTTCAAATTATATACAAACGTAAAACTTATTGTAGGTATTACCTATGTTAATTCTTTAAAAATGAATTAACAATTAATATGTAGCCCATAATAATATTGTTTTTATATTAGTCATTGATTGTAATTATATACTATTATAGAAGTGTAATCAATGTAATAGATAAATATTATAATATAACGTATATAACTAATACATTTTTAATCAAAATTAATACCTACCTAAGTACTTACTTAATAAATAATAAATTAATTGTTGAGATACCCAATTTGTATTCAAAATAAATCTCGAAAA
Source organism: Nasonovia ribisnigri (assembly GCA_027563435.1). NCBI lineage: Eukaryota > Metazoa > Arthropoda > Insecta > Hemiptera > Aphididae > Nasonovia > Nasonovia ribisnigri. Next base: position 1,302 of record JANEHU010002046.1, read on the forward strand.
AAAACATATGAAACTAAAAGCATTATGAATATTGAACAAAAATATTATACCTATGTAGGTATACATAATATATCAGCCTTTTCTGCTGATTTCTGAAGTAACTAATAGACGCTTGGAATTATAGTTAAAAACAAATAAATGTCTTATTTTCATTTAGATTAGTGTTTTTTTTTTTTTATTATTAAATATTATTATTTTTGCAGCCCCCCCCCCCCAATATATTTGGTCACCCTACGCCTACGCCTAATTTATTTTATACATTTTTGTAATATAATTACAGTTTATAAAAATGATCAGAATGAATCCTTCGATAATTATAATACGATTGTTGGTTTGTACTGTGATATTTGCACCAGCACTTTGCATAGGATTTAAAGACGGTCAAATTCTTGATTTGCATGAACAAGGTACATATTATAAATTAAGATTTTGTATTGATATTATTAAAACAAATGGTATGTGAATTTAATAGGTTCAGTAATAAACTCGACAAACTGGTACCTAAAACTCAAAATCTCCGAAGTAAACGAAGAAATTCAAAAAGCTGTTGAAAGGGTTGAAAACAGGTATCGTTTAGAGGATATTATACTATCGAATATCAGTCGTTTGACAGTTGGAAGCACCGTTCATGGACAACTGATCGATTCTATGCCTACCAAAGACGGACATTCAGGATCTCGAAATGCTGAAATTATATCTGAAGTTACACGAAGTTTGAAGAATACATATTGTCTAAAGTATATTAGTATAAAATATATATCTCAATGAAGGAAATATATATAATTATGTTTTATTGTAATAATGTGCATGAATTCAATTATCATTTCAGGCACGGGTTAAGCGATATACAATGTGCCAAAGATTTAACGAAGGTGAATCTCACTGGGACAACGTTAGGTGAGATGTGTATGTCCGAGTATTACGATAAAAATTCGTGCACAGGGGAGGACTTTGGTCATTATAGTGCAAACGGATCTTGTAACAACCTGAAACGTAAATATTTGGGAAAGGCAAACACTCCTTATAAGCGTTTGCTGTTTCCAGTCTACACAGATGGTAATATTTCTTAATTGTTTTTATGACACAAATCACCCCGTACCCTATATATATATATATATTTAATTTTTATAAAAAACATTACGATTTCGTAGCATATACTTCTATACTATAGCACCGTCATTTCTGCTTAAAATAAATTACGTATTTTAATTTACATTCATGTGGATCTAATGCTGTAATTTCATTATAATCGATCACACAGGTGTTTACGAAATGCCAAATATTTACGACGAAATGCTGCCTAGTCCTAGATCAGTGAGCATAAATCTTGCAAAAGACGATCACCCGACTGACCACACAAAATCGATGCTGATGGCGTACTGGATGATGTTCATAGGCCACGATCTATCACACACGGCAGTTTCTACAATGGGTATACACATTAAACACATAACCACATATTATACATTGATTGCTTTTAATTAATGAAAGTGTACTTACCTATATTAAACCCAAAGGCGAAAAAAAAAGATTTGTGAATTGTTGTGATAAGGACAAAAGTATTCAATATACTGTGAACAAAAATATACGGTCCTGCAAGCCCATATTTATACCGAATGAAGATAGTTTATTTAAGCCGGATCCTTTTGATTGCATGAACTACGTACGTTCGCGGCCAGCGGTGCGTTCTGATTGTACATTTGGACCCACGGAACAAGTAACAGTCATATTATGTATCTAATAACATATTGAAATACTTATATTATATTTTTATTAATATAAAAATAATAACACTTATCTAAGCCATTTTGAGGGAAGGGCACTGAGGGTATAGGCCAAGTCCATATAATAACGTATACAAAAAATTGAGTATGTTAAATAGATAATTGCACATTTTTTTCATAACTTAATAAGTTTTGTTAATAATTAAAAAGGAAAAAAACTACAAAAACCGGTGTACGTGGTATTTCCAGCATTTCAGTGTTTAGAACTGACGTTGCAAAAACCACATAAACTAATTGAATATTTAACCATTTGTACGAACTATTGAACACATGTTTATATTATATTTCGCAGATGAACCAAGCTACCCATTATTTAGATGCATCGATGTTATACGGTACGACGGAACAACAGAATTTGGCGTTGAGGAAAATGGTAAACTCCCAAATAAATGTCCAATTAGATCAAAAGTCGTTGCATTCAAGCATGCCGTGGGAAACAACGGAAACGAGCTTTTGCCAGAACGGCACCGGTACGTGCTATTTGGCAGGCGACATTCGAACAAACGCGCTTCCACAACTGCACGCCTTGTACAGACTGTGGTTAAATGAACACCGCCGGATATCCAGAAAACTGCAAGAACAAAAACCAGACTGGACTGACGATCAACTTTACAGGGAGACCAAAAAAATTGTGACGGCGTGCATACAGCACATCACGTACAACGAATTTCTGCCGGCGCTGCTTGGCGTTAACTACACCAAGGAAAACGGTTTGGGAGTGGGAAAAAGAACCACGTACGACGATACTGCCGACCCGACAGTTAGCAATAGCTTCGCGACCGCTATACTACCTTTCGCCTATTCCATGATCACCGATTCTATAAGGTTCGGGAATATGCATAAAAATAATGTTATGGTCATCATTAAAAGTGATGTGTTCGCATGATAGTAGAGCATTAGTATTGAAAGTATAGGTTTAGATATTTACGTAGGTAAATATCCTAAACGGCGTAACCGTTTTCCGCCAAAATGACCCACACCCGTTATCACAATGACTGTACAGCTAAATAAAAAAAATAATTAAGACATTTTTATCGAACCTCTAATATCAGATATAATATCCCCTCGTATAATTATTATTTAAATAATTTAGGTTCGAGTTTGTCAAACAAATCTCTTTTCCATACAATAAATATTTATTGTATAAAATATGTTTAAACTTTGAACTTTTTATGTAATTTAAATTTTTATAATATCTAATGTTGTATTTGGACGAGAAACTTGTGATGTTTCTAATTATTAATATCTACATTTACACTGTTTATACCTACTACTCGTTTAATTTCATACGTATTTAATGATCAATATCTGTCGTTTGTGACACAAGGTGTGACGCGTACATCGTAATCATTACTATGTGATGGTTTTAGGTTCAGGTGTTATCAAAAACTATATCAAATAATTTATTAATTCATTTTGACGGAAAATGGTCATAGTGATAAGGGATGAGATTCATTTCGACGGAGAACGGAAATCCTCATTGCTTCAAAACATATATTTAAAATATATCACACATTAGAATGTGTGATTAATATTCTACCTTGGAATAATTTAATTGAGATGATATAAGAATATTGTCGTTTGAACAAATTTAAATAATAGATAAGGCTGTACTTTTTTATACGTAAGATACTACTTATAATTGTTTTGCATATGTTTGTATAGTTGTTACACTGTGGGTAGTAGTCATGTATGGTGGTATACGCTAATTACTGGTATGGCGAATACCATAAAGGAATATTACAACCGACCAGTTATTTTTAATAAATTCAATATCGATTGTATGTTAAAGGCATTATTTGTGGTGCCTACACAAGAAGTTGATATCCTGTTTACAAAAACGGTAAGTTTATAAAAAAAACTATCAACAGGGTGGACTTGGCCAGCGGGATACCGGGAACTTTCCAAGGGGCCCGCGTGAGTGTGAAAAATTGTTTATATTACATGATTTTAAATTTGAGTTCGGCTGATTGTCCACCCTCTGCATCAATATATATCATAAGAAATATTTTATTTAATTATATTGTTTTAACTATGATGCGGATTTAAATATAAATTGCATTTTTCTGAATTTTCTAAAACGTTTAAAACTTGTTTTAATATCAACGAATTGAAAAATTGGATTTTAATTTAACATTTTTGCGTGTTTAGGACATTATTATGGTTTGAAAGCATTTTTCGTAAACTTTTTAAAAACTTAGCTTAAATTCTTTGATAAACAAACCTATCTAAATTGTATTTTATCTAAATTTAAATTGGCTTCTAATTTTTCTGCGCACTTTATTATCCTTTGTCTTATTTGCAGTGTATTAAATCAAATTTTTTAAAGGATTTTTCTTGTTTTTTATTGCATTTGAATTAATGAACTATCTATAACTTAACCAAACGTTTATTATATCATTCGATTAATATATCCACGTCTAGCCATTGTATAGGTATATTAGTTAAAACCTAGGTAATATATTGTACACAATTATAAGTAAAAAAAAAATATAATAGTAGGTAAAATATAATTTTAATATATTGTATGTACACACTACACAATAATAAAATAAAATATTATTGATGGGTTACCATATTTTTAAGTGTTTACATTTTATGATGACGAAATGGCAAGGGCCGGTTAAAATATAGATTTCCCAGGCCGAATAGTTTCCCTAGTCTGCCCCTGACTTTCAATATATTATACTCTGTTGTTTTACAACACCAATGATAATGCCTTCATGACTATGCACAATATTACGCATATTAAGTTATTTTCTTTTTTAATATTTGTTATAGATGACAAATTACCTATATAGTATTGACCCAAATGATACTCTTGGAATGGACATTCTCAGCTTGAGTATACAACGAAGCCGCGATCACGGTATTCCAAGCTACACGCAATTTAGAAAATATTGTGGACTAAAGGACATAGAAAGTGTACACGATTTGTCTGAGATCCTGGTGGAAGGTGTAAGTTTCAGAAAAATGTAAAATAGTTAAATAATCATATAACTACTGTACTGACTACTTTCTTTCTGCATATTCTTTTTAGTCAGCTAATAGATTATTGAAACTATACAAATCTTGGAACGATATAGATCTATTGGTAGGTGCATTATTGGAGAAACACGTTGACGATGCAATGGTTGGCCCTACGATGAGGTGTATCATCAGGGAACAATTTGTAAGAACTAGAACTGCTGATAGATATTTTTATGACGTACCTGGAGTTTTCTCTGATTGTTAGTATAAACTAAATTTTTTTTAATGAATGAACATCATTTTAATTAACCTATATTTAATTTCAGATCAACTGGAGGATATCAAACAAGTGACGCTCGCTAGAATTTTTTGTAATAACGCTGATGCATCACATATGCCCCTGCGACCCTTTTTCAGAATTTCAAATAATTATAAATTTGACGAATCAAAACTTCATCACTGTGGTTCGATATCAATTCCAGAAATTACCTTGAGTAGTTGGTTTGATGAATTTTAGAAATCTTAAAAATACTGAGTAATTTATAAGAAAATAATTTAACCTGATACTATTACATAATTTGAATGTATTTTTTTTATTTTTTATTTTATTTTATTAATTAAATTTAATAAAAATATTCAAAAATATTAGTTTAATAAATTATAAGTTTTATCCTTTTTTTTATTTGATGAATAAACATTAATGAACAATTTTTTGGACTTTTTTTTGTATTTATTATGTTATACTATATACACCATCTAATTTTGAATATATTTTGACTGTTTTTTACGGACCATTTCAATTTTCAATTTTTTTAGTTTTTTTTTTATAAATGTCAACAAATTTTTATTTGCTGGGCCAAAAATAATGAAAATTTAATACAAGACTCCTGATATATTATTACAATAGCAATTGAAAAATATTAAAAATCCATAGTCACTATTTTTTTTTATAGGTAATTAATGTTCAAATTTTCACAAAATACGTAGAATTGACGAAAATTTTTCAATTTATTTTGTGTTAGAAATTCATAAAAATTTTTCTTTTTATATCCAAGGTTTGAAAATGTAATACAAGATTCCTCATAAGTTTGCTTTATTTTATCAATAAAAAAATGTTTTTTTTTTGTATTTATTATGTTATACTTGAATATAAATTTTTAGTTTTAATCAAATGTTCATTAAATTATTATTTTATATTCATATTTATTTGAAAACCAGTGGTTTATACTCTTGCTTTGTAAATAAATAATATTAAATTTTAAATTACAAGAGGCTAAGGACACTAAGGACTTAGGTAATTCAATGAGTGTTCAATACTGAAATGTTTAAGTTCGTGATGATTGTACCTATTTATTTTATTTCATTATACGTCATATATATCTATATATTATTCTGTTCTATAATCTCAACGTAACACAGTTTTTTTTATAGTCATTTTAAGTTAAAATTTGGACGATAATACATATTTAATAACTCAGTTTACATATAAAATAATAAATTAATGGAATCATATTATAGAATTGAAAACTGTTTTTTTTTGAGTGCAGTATGACAATAATCCGTGGTTTGACTTCATCCTCAACCACTGGGTTTATTTAAAAAGATGTTATCGAAAAGATAACAGACTCAGGACTGTGTACACTCTTATTTATTGTGTATGTATGGTTAAACGTTTTGGTACTTGTTTTTATGTTTAAATTAAGTGGTTAAAACTATGTCAAATATAATAATAATAAAAATTTGTGTTTAAACATTTGTGGGTACAGATTTGAAAGAAATCGACTTCACATATTCAAGTCGATTAATTTCACCCTCTTTATAATATCGTATTTGTTGCGCTACAAAATTTACTTTCTCAGTCGAAATTAAATTTTTTCGAATCGTTTTTGAACAATTCATTTTTAAATAATTATTAGTTTGAATTTCATTTAAAATCTACATGACCGCAACTAACATAATATTATCTACAATCGGCGCGATCGCAACTGTTATATCTGATTATCTGAAAAATCGTCAATGACCGCTATTTAGTATGCAGCCAATTATTATAATATGTATTTGTTTTATTATTATTATAAATTAAGTCTTTGACAACATATCGGTAATTGGACGCTTTTATTTATTACAATTTATCGATTTTAAAATATTTAATTATAACACTACAGCATTTATTATGTTATTATTAATTTTTAAATGCTTTATAATTTATCGTTTTTTATATTGATTCAGTAAAAGGTGTTTCGGGTAAAAAAGGTTTCAGGTTTACGGACTTTCGGAAAAAATACCATTCGGGAAAAATACCAGTATCCCATTTCGCCACGTCTTGGTACTCTTTTGAATAAATAAATAATAATAAATCGCCAACCAACCCACCACAACCATGTGGTTTCAAATCCTTAATCCCCTTGACTACATCGTCCTCCCGTCACCGATTTAGCCACATCTTACTCCCCTCTAATTCCTTTAAACTTTCACTGAATGAATCCGTACACTGCATATTGCACGACTTCCCTATGATTTGTGACATTATCCACCTTATTATTCATATTGATACACTGCCTTAAATTATCATCACAGCGCACGCCTGTCAATTCTATTAAACCTTTCTAAATCCATAGTAAGTATACTCTCATATACATATTTAAAAAAAATATCATTGTACATAAACATAATATGTATAATTGAAAGCATATGCAGTTTTTATAGTAATTAAAACAATATTATTTAAATATATTTCATTGTCCGCAACGCATTGATAATATGTGCGTGTACTTGCTAGAGTTTTATTCGTCGGCAGCATTCGGCGGATAACTAATTACACACAGTTACAATTATATTAATTTAGTACTTACACAACATTATAGGCATTAGACATAGCCCAAATGTATATATCATAAGAATTGCCTAGGTTAATACGTAACATGTTTAGTTTTAAGGAGTAATATATAGGCAATTCTTATGATATATACATTTGGGCTATCTATAATGCCTATAATGTTATGTAAGTACTGAATTAATATAATTATTGTAACTGTGTGTTATTCGTTATCTGCCGAATGCTGCCGACGAATGATACCCTAGCAAGTACACGAACATATCAGTGCGTTGCGGAAAATGAAATATATTTAAATAATTTTGTTTGAATTACTATACACACTGCATAATATGCTTTCAATTATACACAGGTACATCCATAAGTTCGATCGTAATCTCAAAAAAGTGTTAGAATATAATATACTCTCCTTAACTAAGCTGTTTAGGAATCACTTTTTCTATATATAATCTAAATCTAAATTGTTAAATGTTTTTGTTTGTATAACTATACAAACTACATAAGCTTTAAACTATACATGCATACAAAAGTTCGATTGTAGTTTCAAAAATAATTGTTGAATACTCGTTCACACTTTTCTTAACTAGGCTTTTTAAGAATCACTTTTTCTATTTAAAATCTAAAATGTGTCCAAAATTATTATATACGTAATGCAATTATTTCACAGATTCTTAAAAATAATATGTTGTTCTTTTATTATCTGATTAAAAATTGAAAATTGAACTAAAAACCAAGATATTTTGTCAAAGAATGCATACATTTTATGGCCATTTCATGGCCTTTTTTACCCGAAACACCTTTTACTGAATCAATATAAAAAACGATAAATTATAAAGCATTTAAAAATTAATAATAACATAATAAATGCTGTAGTGTTATAATTAAATATTTTAAAATCGATAAATTGTAATAAATAAAAGCGTCCAATTACCGATATGTTGTCAAAGACTTAATTTATAATAATAATAAAACAAATACATATTATAATAATTGGCTGCATACTAAATAGCGGTCATTGACGATTTTTCAGATAATCAGATATAACAGTTGCGATCGCGCCGATTGTAGATAATATTATGTTAGTTGCGGTCATGTAGATTTTAAATGAAATTCAAACTAATAATTATTTAAAAATGAATTGTTCAAAAACGATTCGAAAAAATTTAATTTCGACTGAGAAAGTAAATTTTGTAGCGCAACAAATACGATATTATAAAGAGGGTGAAATTAATCGACTTGAATATGTGAAGTCGATTTCTTTCAAATCTGTACCCACAAATGTTTAAACACAAATTTTTATTATTATTATATTTGACATAGTTTTAACCACTTAATTTAAACATAAAAACAAGTACCAAAACGTTTAACCATACATACACAATAAATAAGAGTGTACACAGTCCTGAGTCTGTTATCTTTTCGATAACATCTTTTTAAATAAACCCAGTGGTTGAGGATGAAGTCAAACCACGGATTATTGTCATACTGCACTCAAAAAAAAACAGTTTTCAATTCTATAATATGATTCCATTAATTTATTATTTTATATGTAAACTGAGTTATTAAATATGTATTATCGTCCAAATTTTAACTTAAAATGACTATAAAAAAAACTGTGTTACGTTGAGATTATAGAACAGAATAATATATAGATATATATGACGTATAATGAAATAAAATAAATAGGTACAATCATCACGAACTTAAACATTTCAGTATTGAACACTCATTGAATTACCTAAGTCCTTAGTGTCCTTAGCCTCTTGTAATTTAAAATTTAATATTATTTATTTACAAAGCAAGAGTATAAACCACTGGTTTTCAAATAAATATGAATATAAAATAATAATTTAATGAACATTTGATTAAAACTAAAAATTTATATTCAAGTATAACATAATAAATACAAAAAAAAAACATTTTTTTATTGATAAAATAAAGCAAAGTTATGAGGAATCATGTATTACATTTTCAAACCTTGAATATAAAAAGAAAAATTTCCATGAATTTCTAACACAAAATAAATTGAAAAATGTTCGTCAATTCTACGTATTTTGTGAAAATTTGAACATTAATTACCTATAAAAAAAAATAGTGACTATGGATTTTTAATATTTTTCAATTGCTATTGTAATAATATATCAGGAGTCTTGTATTAAATTTTCATTATTTTTGGCCCAACAAATAAAAATTTGTTGACATATATAAAAAAAAAACTAAAAAAATTGAAAATTGAAATGGTCCGTAAAAAACAGTCAAAATATATTCAAAATTAGATGGTGTATATAGTATAACATAATAAATACAAAAAAAGTCCAAAAAATTGTTCATTAATGTTTATTCATCAAATAAAAAAAAGGATAAAACTTATAATTTATTAAACTAATATTTTTGAATATTTTTATTAAATTTAATTAATAAAATAAAATAAAAAATAAAAAAAATACATTCAAATTATGTAATAGTATCAGGTTAAATTATTTTCTTATAAATTACTCAGTATTTTTAAGATTTCTAAAATTCATCAAACCAACTACTCAAGGTAATTTCTGGAATTGATATCGAACCACAGTGATGAAGTTTTGATTCGTCAAATTTATAATTATTTGAAATTCTGAAAAAGGGTCGCAGGGGCATATGTGATGCATCAGCGTTATTACAAAAAATTCTAGCGAGCGTCACTTGTTTGATATCCTCCAGTTGATCTGAAATTAAATATAGGTTAATTAAAATGATGTTCATTCATTAAAAAAAATTTAGTTTATACTAACAATCAGAGAAAACTCCAGGTACGTCATAAAAATATCTATCAGCAGTTCTAGTTCTTACAAATTGTTCCCTGATGATACACCTCATCGTAGGGCCAACCATTGCATCGTCAACGTGTTTCTCCAATAATGCACCTACCAATAGATCTATATCGTTCCAAGATTTGTATAGTTTCAATAATCTATTAGCTGACTAAAAAGAATATGCAGAAAGAAAGTAGTCAGTACAGTAGTTATATGATTATTTAACTATTTTACATTTTTCTGAAACTTACACCTTCCACCAGGATCTCAGACAAATCGTGTACACTTTCTATGTCCTTTAGTCCACAATATTTTCTAAATTGCGTGTAGCTTGGAATACCGTGATCGCGGCTTCGTTGTATACTCAAGCTGAGAATGTCCATTCCAAGAGTATCATTTGGGTCAATACTATATAGGTAATTTGTCATCTATAACAAATATTAAAAAAGAAAATAACTTAATATGCGTAATATTGTGCATAGTCATGAAGGCATTATCATTGGTGTTGTAAAACAACAGAGTATAATATATTGAAAGTCAGGGGCAGACTAGGGAAACTATTCGGCCTGGGAAATCTATATTTTAACCGGCCCTTGCCATTTCGTCATCATAAAATGTAAACACTTAAAAATATGGTAACCCATCAATAATATTTTATTTTATTATTGTGTAGTGTGTACATACAATATATTAAAATTATATTTTACCTACTATTATATTTTTTTTTTACTTATAATTGTGTACAATATATTACCTAGGTTTTAACTAATATACCTATACAATGGCTAGACGTGGATATATTAATCGAATGATATAATAAACGTTTGGTTAAGTTATAGATAGTTCATTAATTCAAATGCAATAAAAAACAAGAAAAATCCTTTAAAAAATTTGATTTAATACACTGCAAATAAGACAAAGGATAATAAAGTGCGCAGAAAAATTAGAAGCCAATTTAAATTAAGATAAAATACAATTTAGATAGGTTTGTTTATCAAAGAATTTAAGCTAAGTTTTTAAAAAGTTTACGAAAAATGCTTTCAAACCATAATAATGTCATAAACACGCAAAAATGTTAAATTAAAATCCAATTTTTCAATTCGTTGATATTAAAACAAGTTTTAAACGTTTTAGAAAATTCAGAAAAATGCAATTTATATTTAAATCCGCATCATAGTTAAAACAATATAATTAAATAAAATATTTCTTATGATATATATTGATGCAGAGGGTGGACAATCAGCCGAACTCAAATTTAAAATCATGTAATATAAACAATTTTTCACACTCACGCGGGCCCCTTGGAAAGTTCCCGGTATCCCGCTGGCCAAGTCCGCCCTGTTGATAGTTTTTTTTATAAACTTACCGTTTTTGTAAACAGTATATCAACTTCTTGTGTAGGCACCACAAATAATGCCTTTAACATACAATCGATATTGAATTTATTAAAAATAACTGGTCGGTTGTAATATTCCTTTATGGTATTCGCCATACCAGTAATTAGCGTATACCACCATACATGACTACTACCCACAGTGTAACAACTATACAAACATATGCAAAACAATTATAAGTAGTATCTTACGTATAAAAAAGTACAGCCTTATCTATTATTTAAATTTGTTCAAACGACAATATTCTTATATCATCTCAATTAAATTATTCCAAGGTAGAATATTAATCACACATTCTAATGTGTGATATATTTTAAATATATGTTTTGAAGCAATGAGGGTTTCCGTTCTCCGTCGAAATGAATCTCATCCCTTATCACCATGACCATTTTCCGTCAAAATGAATTAATAAATTATTTGATATAGTTTTTGATAACACCTGAACCTAAAACCATCACATAGTAATGATTACGATGTACGCGTCTCACCTTGTGTCACAAACGACAGATATTGATCATTAAATACGTATGAAATTAAACGAGTAGTAGGTATAAACAGTGTAAATGTAGATATTAATAATTAGAAACATCACAAGTTTCTCGTCCAAATACAACATTAGATATTATAAAAATTTAAATTACATAAAAAGTTCAAAGTTTAAACATATTTTATACAATAAATATTTATTATATGGAAAAGAGATTTGTTTGACAAACTCGAACCTAAATTATTTAAATAATAATTATACGAGGGGATATTATATCTGATATTAGAGGTTCGATAAAAATGTCTTAATTATTTTTTTTATTTAGCTGTACAGTCATTGTGATAACGGGTGTGGGTCATTTTGGCGGAAAACGGTTACGCCGTTTAGGATATTTACCTACGTAAATATCTAAACCTATACTTTCAATACTAATGCTCTACTATCATGCGAACACATCACTTTTAATGATGACCATAACATTATTTTTATGCATATTCCCGAACCTTATAGAATCGGTGATCATGGAATAGGCGAAAGGTAGTATAGCGGTCGCGAAGCTATTGCTAACTGTCGGGTCGGCAGTATCGTCGTACGTGGTTCTTTTTCCCACTCCCAAACCGTTTTCCTTGGTGTAGTTAACGCCAAGCAGCGCCGGCAGAAATTCGTTGTACGTGATGTGCTGTATGCACGCCGTCACAATTTTTTTGGTCTCCCTGTAAAGTTGATCGTCAGTCCAGTCTGGTTTTTGTTCTTGCAGTTTTCTGGATATCCGGCGGTGTTCATTTAACCACAGTCTGTACAAGGCGTGCAGTTGTGGAAGCGCGTTTGTTCGAATGTCGCCTGCCAAATAGCACGTACCGGTGCCGTTCTGGCAAAAGCTCGTTTCCGTTGTTTCCCACGGCATGCTTGAATGCAACGACTTTTGATCTAATTGGACATTTATTTGGGAGTTTACCATTTTCCTCAACGCCAAATTCTGTTGTTCCGTCGTACCGTATAACATCGATGCATCTAAATAATGGGTAGCTTGGTTCATCTGCGAAATATAATATAAACATGTGTTCAATAGTTCGTACAAATGGTTAAATATTCAATTAGTTTATGTGGTTTTTGCAACGTCAGTTCTAAACACTGAAATGCTGGAAATACCACGTACACAGGTTTTTGTAGTTTTTTTCCTTTTTTAATTATTAACAAAACTTATTAAGTTATCATGAGGGTCAATATTATTTGAAATATCTCTTTCAATATTTAGTATTGCCATTGAGGAAAAACGGTTTTGAGTCATAGTTGACCGTAAGTATGTATTGATACGTCTCATTGTCGAAAATGACCTCTCACATGATGCTGAAGAAATTGGTAAGGTCAGAGCTAAATTTAAAAGTTTATATACATTAGGAAAAGTTGAAATTGTTATATTTTTTTTGAATACATTTTTTAGATTTTTTTGTTCAGGTTTATTATTGTAATTTTGAATACAGTTTTTGGCAACCATCATTTCAGCTTGAAGTGAATTCAAATCAACTTTCAGTAAATCCTATATTAATTAGAACACATTATTAATACAACTTCAATAACGTGATGTTGTACCTATACGAAACGGCTGGTTGTCCAAGTGAAGATAAATATTATAAAAATGATTAAAGTGATATAATTTTATAACTCTTGATAACAATAAACACACAAATATTATATTAAGTATTATCACCGATAAATAATTACAAGAGTGATCATTTTAGTATTATTATTTGTCACAAGTTCAATATAATAAGCACAATAATTTATATTTAACTCGACGAAATAAGCAAAAATAATACAAATAATTCTGGGGGGGGCTGATATTCGCCTAGATACGCCTATATACAACAGTCAACACAACGGTAGATAACCGTGATCAATACACACGCACGCGCATTATTTTAAAAATATCACTATAAATAGAAACAAAATAAATGAATTTGTGATATTGATAAGCTGTCGCAGCGACCATTCTGCATTAATGTTTGATTTCATTTGGCTGTTTTATAATATACTATTTTAATATTATTAATATTATTATTTAATATTATATATTATTTTAATACAAGTATTAATATTATTATATTATTCTAATTTAATTTTCACTCATTCAATTTCACAGTGACAAATATTAAGCTATGTCTTCTTCAAAACAGGTAATTATAATTTATAGTGATTTTTAATTTAATTATCTGCATCAAAACTATTTTTCATTTCATTAATTTAAATCGTGGAGATTATAGACAACACACATAGGTAGATAATTAGTGCCTATAGGTATTAATTATATTACAATTTATTTTAGCATAAATAAGCATAAGTATTATATTTTTATCTTACACAACACGGTACCATTAACATCATATTCGTAAAGCTGTGTACCTATGCTCTACTGTAATACCGTATATGGAAGGACTTAACATTGTTAAATTCATTAAAAAAATAAAAATTATTGTTATATTATTAATGAAATTAACCAATAATAATTAACTACGGTCGGTGCTTGGTGTGAATTAATAAGTACTTCAGAAATCAGCAGAAAATGCTGATATATTATGTATACCTACATAGGTATAATATTTTTGTTCAATATTCATAATGCTTTTAGTTTCATATGTTTTTTTTCGAGATTTATTTTAAATACAAATTGGGTATCTCAACAATTAATTTATTATTTATTAAGTAAGTACTTAGGTAGGTATTAATTTTGATTAAAAATGTATTAGTTATATACGTTATATTATAATATTTATCTATTACATTGATTACACTTCTATAATAGTATATAATTACAATCAATGACTAATATAAAAACAATATTATTATGGGCTACATATTAATTGTTAATTCATTTTTAAAGAATTAACATAGGTAATACCTACAATAAGTTTTACGTTTGTATATAATTTGAAGTTAATGACATTAAGAATAATACACATAAATATTTCAGTGGATTGTAGGTTACTTTAAAAAAAAAAATAAGTATTCAGTTATACCTACCATATTCTTGGATTATTACATGTGGTAACAACAATTTATCTAAGTGGCCCAAAACTGGATCAATTGATTTCTGATTTTACGAGTATTTTAAGATAAACAAACAATTTACAATTTTTAAATACTCATGACTCCCTTTAAAATCCAAACTTTATTAAAAGCCTATGAGATACCCTGGATAATAATCATACCTTTAAATTTTCCAAGTGGTTAAATCACTCTAATTGTTAAACTAAAAAAGCTAAACGTGATTTGCTGAGCGTAAAATTTGCTATGCTGCCCACTCGTAAGACGGAGACAACAAATTTCCGTGTAGTGTCCTATCAATACATTATGTTCATACTCCACGCATTAGTTTATGTATAGTGAATCTCTACTGATTTCTCATGACAACTTTTTGATCCTGAGCCTAGCATATAATATATTGATTTTTAATGTAATGTAACAATTGGTTAGTTGTCTTTTAGTGGTGTTTCGTGATCGTGTGTGTGTAGGCTATGGCTATAAACATAGATTAATTATAATTCCAGTACTTAGCTCATTATTTATCACCTATTATATACATTATATACACGAGCACGATTTATTAAACTTATCCGGAGTAGACACAAATTGAAACAGTACTGTCAAGTGTGCGGTTCTTTTAACCCGACGGGTCACTAGTGTCGTTATAACTTAATGTGTAAGAATCTACTTTTTGCAGTTATTTATTGTAAATAAACATTTATTACGTACTCACCGACAAATTGTTACAATTTGAATCATTAACAGGTCCTTATTCTGTTGACAGCTATCATGCGATTGAACTAGTAAATAGTGTTTATCGTTTCGTTGTACAACAAAGTTTTTTATTTAATGATTAAGATAATTTAACCAATCACGGTCATGTACGTGTAGACTGATATGGGCGTACAAGGGGATAGATTCCGACACTGAAGCATAGGACGAACGACAATCTCATTAACTGCACATTCTCCCACTAAACATCGTGATAGCTCTTCTACCAGGCCTCTGACCATTTGAACAAACACACATACATAATAGCACCATATATTTTGGATCGTAAAAAATATTATAACTCATTTGCATCAAACTGGAAAATGCTTACTAAAATAAATCAGTTGAAACATTGTATACATGTATTTATATTATTTAAATATTTATTTAGTATAATAATATATACATTTTGAATTTTTTGTTTTTGTAAGATCAACAACTTTCACTTATGGGTGGCCATAGTATTTCAGAAACAGTAAGAAAGATAATGCAAAGATTGTTTTCCGATACATTTTTAGTTGACTACTCTTTCATTGGTTTTAAAGGGAATAAAACATTTTATAATTTAAGGAGTTGTGATCTTATTATGTGTAATAAAGAATTTGATAATATTATTTATAGACCTAAAAGTTTGATATTTATATATGATGTCACCTTTCAACATAATTTAAATTTATAATAATAAGAGGGTTTATCTGGAGAAATAAGTTAACAATTAAATACTGAAATTAGATTAAAACAGTATAATTTGTAAATGCATAATATTTGTAATTTGTATACAACCACAACAGTTATATTGTGCCACGTTTTTTTTTTTAATCATCATTTTTGCATTTCCTATAAAAACCAATGATTAAAGAAGTAAATGTGTTAAAGTTAGTAAAAACACGTTTAAAATTGAGTTATGCTTTATTATTTCATTACTTTTATGTAGAAATTGATCTATATATATATATATATATATAATATATTTTATTTTTTTGTATATTATGTAGTACTAAACTATAACTTATTAAAATATTATTACATAGGCTATAACGCAAATTTGCGGAATCGTGTTGATTTTAATAGCCTTTTTAGTATACATACACGAGGCCGAAAATTCCATATATACATACACAATTTTAAATGCAACGTTGCCATACAATTTATTTATTTGCTCTTGTTATTATAAATTGTAATTTTTTAAAAATTAAATTTTTCTTTAATTTTAGTTGGTTGGTTACTTAAAAGTACAAGTATACTTCCATCTAACGGGTTACTTAATCAA
Source organism: Nasonovia ribisnigri (assembly GCA_027563435.1). NCBI lineage: Eukaryota > Metazoa > Arthropoda > Insecta > Hemiptera > Aphididae > Nasonovia > Nasonovia ribisnigri. The sequence goes on from JANEHU010002046.1 coordinate 18,624, forward strand.
TTGTTCAATATTATAAAGTTTAATAACATGATATTATGATGCTACCTATAATGTATAAAATCATATTAAACGAAACATTTTTAACACTTGGTATTTGATAATGTGGATATCATACGAAAAAAACGAGGTTTTGTATCAAATTAATAATGCTTATGAAATTTCATATAAAGCCTGTTATAATTCTATTATTCTAAAATATATATCATCATAAGGAAACAATATTAATCATGAGCCCAAGTTACAATATAAAATGTGAACTAAAATCATGTTTTATTTTCGTTTAAAGCACACAATTATATGGCTGGGCTAACTTTTAACTTAACTTAACTTAGTTATTTTCATATATGTATAATATTATATTACAATAATATGTATTTTGTTTTCGGAATGGCAACGTTGCATTTAATATTATGCGGAATCGTGTATGTATTGCAATGGCTATTAAAATCAACACGATCCCGCAAATTTGCAAAATTGTTCTCCATCGATTACATACTTCCATTTTATATTTTTAATATATTATGATCAATATACTTATTTAACTTTCAGTGACAATAACTCTATAATATAATTATAACAATATATCATATTATATATGTTGTTATATATATTAGGACTTATAAATTCAAATTTACAACTTTTGAAGTCCTACAATATCTACCTATATATATATATATAGAAATAACTACCAACCAATATAAATAATATATTTGCATAAAAAATATAATAATTTTTTATTATACTTATTATAATTTTTAAGTCAATACTATGTATTATAATCATAGTTTAGGGTATTATATAATTATTTTATGTTTATTTCAGTGGCAGTGAGAAACGTTACCTTATTTCAGAATGCTACCGACAATGAAAGTATTGGTACTTTCGAGGTCAACTAGTACGTGTTTTTTGAGCAAATCCTCACTCTACGCGTGAGATTAATTTATTTATGATTATAATACTTATCAAAAATAGTCTCGAAACTGCAAAGACTGATGTTATTATGTATTTATACGAATATATTAACACAAATATATTTTTTCAGTTAAATATAAATAATTGTTGTGTATATATAAAATATATATTATGTAGGACGTAGGTACATAATTGATGTATCTATTAATTATTTTTAAAACTATTTTGAAGTATACCTTATGGTATTTCTTCTAAAGTTGCTTATCGTCTATCGAATGACAATTGTTTAAGAGAACGCCACACACGCGTGTTGTCTCGTCTTATAAATGTACACTATGGCAAAAAACTGTTTCGCGCGGAAAAGATTCGAGAATGTAATAACTTAGTCATAACTAACTATAGGTACAGTCATAACTAAGGAACAACATTTTCACCATATAAAAAGGAGAACTGTAGTTGTGCAATATCGTTTTTATTTTTTTCTATATTGGAACTACATAAAAGTTATTCTAGTTTGAAAAGCACACACAATAATGGATTTTGAAACAATAAAAACTTATTTCCTACATAGCTACTAATTAGTAATTACCTACATTAAAAATGTAAGTAATAGTTTTATATAATATTATGTTCATGTTATGTACATTCAGTCAGGACACCTTTTCCTGCCTTTGAAATATATTCATAAATAATATAATAATTACATGCAAAAATATAATATACACTATTTAACTATTACAATAATTGAAAATAGTTAATGCCCTTAAGAGAACGGCGCACCCGCATATGTTGTCTCCGTCTTACACACGTACGACATACCAAATTTCCGTTCGCTAGTTTCAATAGGGTGCTGTTAGTTTTGATATTGGAGTGAATTGACCTATTATCAAACTTTGAAGTAATAACATTATCTGTGTTCTCTCGTTGGTCTTTTACGATATTTCAATTTTTAAGTGAGATATGGGTATGTAAAGTATTAATATTTTAAAATGCTCATAACTCACGTAAAAATTAAAATATCGTAAAAAACCAACGAGAGAACACATAAAATGTTGTTACCTAAAAGTTTGATAATAGGTCAATTCACTCTAATATAAAAACTGACAATTCTCTATTGAAACTAGCGAACGAAAATTTGCTATGTCGTACGTGTGCAAGACGGAAACAACACATGCGGGTGTGACGTGCTCTTAAAGGGATTAAATACCGTGATGCTCTGTCGTTGTCCAACACGTGAGGGACATACGATTTTGGACGTTTTCTTTGCCAAACATACCAATTGATCTAATGAAGCGATGAGAATTCTGAAAACAGATTTAAATCTATCGTCAATAGTCTACTTGAAATCGACTTTTCCACATTTCTGTTATTATTGCCCGAAGTGCCTAAAAAAATTATATTAAAAAAGAGTAACAAAAAATATTCATTTTTTATTTTTTGGAGAAGTTGAAATCTAAAAATCAAAAATGTGGAAAAATCGAATTGAAGTAGACTTGACGACCAATTAAAATCTGTTCTTAGAATTATTATCGCTTCATTAGATCAATTGGTATGTTTGGCAAAGCACACGTCTAAAATCCTATGTCACGAGCGTGTTAGACAAAGACAGAAAATAACGGTATCGAATACCACAATATACGTAATACCCGCATGCGTTGTCTCCGTCATACAAATGTACAACTTGGCAAAAAACTGTTTTGCGCGGGATAGAACCACTACCTCGGTATTTATAGTAGTATTACCAAAATTCCACAACGCCCAGCGAACAACTTTATCTGTGTCTTTTTTTATTATTTGGATCACATAAATAAAACTAAATAAGTTATTAATTTGAGAACGTTAAGATTTTTTTTGTTTTTTTCATTTAATTATTAAAAATTATTGATAAACGCTATAAAAAAAAAAATAAATAATTAAAACGCTACGGCACAGATAAAGTTGTTCCTTATGCGTTCTGAAACTTTGGTAATTCTACTATAAATATCGAGGGAGTGGTTCAATCCCGGGCAAAACAGTTTTTTGCTGTGTTGTACATATTTTGTAAGACTGAGACAACGCATGCGGATATCACGTCCTCTTAAGGGCATTAACTATTTTTGCAAATACATTCTTAGTACTCCGGTATAAATTATTATTCAAGTTATACACATGCATATTACTATAAAATAAAAGTTTATACTAGGTAGGTATAAGACGTTTAACAAAACAATGGTTGATTACAAATCTTTTGTTTATTGTAGTAAATTAAATAAAACAATAAAAATAATTAATATATAAGTATTATAGATATAATTTATAACATATCAAAATACATAATAATAATTATAAATATATAAAAACTAATTAAATGCGGTATGCACACGAAAATTTAAATGAGTATTAAAACATTGGCTGTAAAATATACTAGTAAAAAAATACTAAAAGTAGTAAACTAGTATTTATAGAATCAATGAGTATACATAAATATAATATTTTGTACAACCTAATTGATAATTCTCGAAAATCTCTAAACTAAATATTATATTATCTATTATAATTCTTTGGTTATAAGCACGCATATTAGATTAAATTATACATATGCTTAATATTGTAATGTTTATATTTTGTATTAAAAATCAAATGTATATACTATATTTTTTTTTAAATATAATTAATACAGATATTGATGATGACTCAGATATTACTGATATTGATAATACAAGAAATATTTGAGGATCAACATGATTATGGCTCGAGCAGTATTTATATTTCATCACATAATTATTCTGAACCACACTGAAAGTTGTCTTCTTTTTCTCATAGTAATACGTATTATTTTTATATATTAATAATATGCGATACAGCTATTTGTAACTAATGTTTAGTGCACCAATCATAGAGGATATTCAACTCGGATTGAAGCAAGTCAGCATCCAGTGATGAATGAACTTCACGTAAAGTTTTAAAATCATCTGTGCAAACATTAACTATTAGAGACATTTTAAAAATAAATATCATTAATAAATTATGGTATATCTGGACTTAATAATATGAAATCATTTTTTTTGAACTGTGGATGATATATTTATATCATGTTATATTATTTTACAACGAATAAAAAAATTCATGATTAAAAACTAATAAAATAAAAAACAAATTATACATTTTAAGAAATTATGAATACCTAACTCATAAAATTATTCGAGTTTAAATAATTTAAAAAAAAATTAAATGATTGTCAAGTGCCGACAATAAATTAAAAATTATTAATTATAATAAACGTTTATAATATATAATATATATATATATCTACCTATACAGTAGAACTTCGATTAACCGTCACTCGATTAACCGTCACTCTCTGTTATCCGTCATCGGTCACCGCCGAAAAAAAAAATAATTAGGTGATTAAACGAGCGTGATAAACTCGTCGTGGTCTGCTAAAAAAGCTAGAGAATCAAAAAACCAAACTAAAATTACAGATTTTTTTTATAATATGTGTGGTATATATGTTTATAATTTATATGTGTTATAATAATTAATTTATATGTTATATGTAAGTATTTTTTTTTTTAAGTACACACACGTAAAAAATATTATAAATGTGTGTATGTATATGTATATAGTATATGTACACGTTTTTTTTTGCAAAATTTCCGTTAATCGTCTATTCGATTAACCGTCATAGCCCTGGTCCCGACAGTGACGGTTAATCGAAGTTCTACTGTAATAAAATAAGTTTTTCAAGAAATAATAGTAGATATTCCAGGTCATGAACTTTTCATACAATCATACCCAAATGATCTTCTACAATCGATCTTGACTACAACAAACATTCAATGAAGGAAATACTGAATCAATCAGTGTACATTTTTACAAAAAAAAAACTCGACACGACAATTGGAAAAACTATAAAAGTTAACATTAGATTTATGAAACTATAATATTAAAGACCGGATTTAGTTGCACTAAAAATATGTCAAAATTGCAATGAAAATAATACAATAATTGCATAATAAAATCATATAATTGCTTCAAAAAGAGTACAAATTTCATTATAAAATATGTATTCTTAAAATATTTCAAATTGATAATTATTATTTATTTTCTCACAAACATGATAGACCTTTACAAATTATAAAATAAAAAAGGTTTTGAAAGTATTCAAAATTTAAAATACATTATTTATCTGAATTAAAATGTATAACTATATGTACATTTCTAATATTTGTGTTCCTTAAAATTATATCGTCGGTTACTTAAGATATATTTATGTAAAGAAAATGATCTTCCAATATCCACACTGTTTATTGGCGCATATTTAAAGCAATTCAAAAATTATAGTGTTATGTTTATATCAAAATTAACATTTAAATTACCTGCTATAACCTCAGAGTACCTCTAACTGTTTTAAATCCATCATTTTTGTCTGATACATAAGTAAATTCATCTTTGATTATTTTTCCATGAGGACCGAGAATATTTATTAATATATTTTCAATTTCACTAAATATATTTAAACTATTGAGTAATTGGCTGTTTGATTCTTCTAAATTTGTGAGTTTTGTGGTTAAATTGGATAAATGTAACTTAAAAAATGCAGAACCACATTTTACTACATTATTATTTACTAATGATTTTAATTAACCAACACTAATAGCATCATCGTCTACATTTTCTACTACATTTTTAAAAGTTTCAAAATTATCTGCATAAAACATTGCGGCATTTAACCAAGTCTCCCATCTGGTAATAGCAGGTTCGGGAGGTAAAGGTACATCCGCATTAATTCTTCCACCTATATCGGCTATATCTATACTTATATTACACCTTTATATTTCTTAGATCAAATAATCTAATCAATAATGAAAATACACAATAATTTAATTATTTTTATATTATAAAATAAGTTAAGAAATATTGATTTGTACATTTAATAACGTAAAATATACAAAATTGCAAAAAACATTGAAAACTGCAAAAATTGAATTAAATAGGAGGACTGCAATTAATACAGACCGTGTACATATTGATCAAATTTGATTTATCTTAAATGCAAAAAAAGTTGCAATATCAATTAAATCCGGTCTTTACTTATAATATATATAATTTGGATATATTTTTATTCAATTTTAAATATGCTGTTAGTGAGTATGAATACAATCAGCATAGCTATACTAAGTAGTGCCTATGTACACTTTGAACATTTCAATTATCATCAAATGTAACGTTATAAATTCATACGCCGGATATCAAGTCACGCAACTCTGGACCTTTTCTCTGCAATCAAAAGTTGGCGTGGTAACGGACGAAAGGATGAGACTTTGCTCATATGAAGTAGGATTTAAGAACCACTACCTATCGTACTTGTAGTCTGTACAGACACATATATCCATATAATCCTGTATTCATGGCTAGCCTAGTTTTACCATCTATCGGTGTTTACTATTTTAGTTATGGAATAGACGTAAATTAGATATTATATTATGGTACATCCATGGTTTAAAAATCGTGGGATAATAATGTATAAATATCAGCCTTAATGTTGAACATATTTTCCCGTCACTTTTGGTGAACACAATAATAACATATTAATGTTGTATGGTATCGGAAAAACGGTTATACTATATTATTATGTTATATTTTGTAACATTTTATACCTAACCAGCAGCGGTGTATTTACGAACTGTTTTAGAGAGGGGATGAGCCATTGAATAATATATGTAAAAGCTTGTGGGGTGCTTTCCCCACTACACCCCCATTTGAGGTTTCCAAAATTTGGTCCTAAATGCTGTAGAGTTTATAATTTAAACACCATATATTCTACGCATTGCTTAGGTACCTATTGGCTATTAGTCATTATTTTTAGTGAACAACAATAACTCATTGATTATTATTAATTAGATCTAAAAAAAATTTCGATTTTTAATTTACGTTCAAAAATATTCTTTGAGTTTAGACTCTTTATCAATTACCATCCTACTATCACCACCAATGTCCAATAATACAATAATAAATTTAGTAAAAATATAAATAGTATCATAAATATTTTTTTTACTATGATAAATAATAATTATTAATTAGAACATCTAACAATATAAATTATTATTTTTTATTTGATAAATTAAAAATATTAATTTCAGACTTGCATAATAATTATACTTTCATGCTTTGCACTTATAATAAAAATATAAAAAAAATACGAATATTGTTTTTCCAAACAAATAAGAACACAAGTTGCAATCAATCGTTAATTTCGTACAATTTATAATCATTTAATTATTTATTATTTTAAACTTTGAAAGTTACACAGCTTGATTGTTAAAATTGTTTTTTATATTGGTAGGTTATATTAAAATTGATTAACTTCAATTAAAAATATGGCTATCGAATATATGGAGAATATTTGAGGGAATTTGAAGAAGCTGAATTCGAGAGCTATAACGTGTAAATAATCAGTCTTGGAAATATTATAACTCCCAAAATAATGTGAGAGATCTGTTTTTTTTTATTCGAGTGATTATTACTTACTACATATTTATAGACTTTTACATCACTAACAATGACAGAAATATAGTGAATAATACTTTATTCAACAATTTCAACAACGAAATAAAAAGTATAATAAAAATTTTATTTGAAAGTCAATCTAATAATACCAATGATATAATAATAAAAATAAAATAAAAAGGCAATAATTAAATAATTAGGGATCTTGATGATAATGAAGTGGGTATCAATTCAATTATAAAAAGTCAATAAGTCTAAATATAATATCTTAAATATACCAAATAATATAACGCTGGTTTAAATTTTGTTTCTAAAGTATCTACCTATCTAAAATTATGTTGTTAAATCAATTAAACTGTATTCTTATATTTTGTAAAAGTATTTTACTATTAAACGAATTGTAATTTTGATAAAATGTATGTAATGTATTGTAATTATTTCAATGTAATTGGTTTGGCTGGCTTAATAAATAAATAATTTAAATTTAATAATTTAAAAAAATAATTCTTATTTATTGATGTAAAATCGTTATAAAAATGATGACTATTTATGTATGTGTGTGTGTGTGTGTGTGTTTGTGTGTATGTTTTATGCACTCCTAAATGGGTTTACCGATTGCGGTGAAATTTGGTACAGAGATAGATTAGAGCTCTGGGAAGAAGGTAGCTTAATTTAAAAAGGGTAAATTCTAACCCGGGGAGTTGCTTAAACAGGGCTTATGAGATTTACGATGGCAATTTTTGTTTGTTAATGGTTGCTATTGGTTTTAATAATAATTATTATCATGTAAGTGAAATAAGGCATAAGCCTGTTGGTGCAGTAGCTCTACTGTATATTTTAATACAGAATATCTCAAGTTCGAACCACGGTTTCGGTGGACCAATTTCTTACATTGTTTTTTTTCTCATTTTTCTTCTTTATGTATAAAACATACGATTTTTCGGGTTTTTTTTATTCTTTGGAATTTAGTATGGTTAGTTTAGGTTAGGATTTTGTATTAATTGATTATCATCCTCCGTAGACTGAATTAAGTAAAAACGACACTCTTGGTATAACTTTGATATTAGAGTTAAATATTATAGACTTAGGTAAAACCACACGAGTCCACGATCTACCGCAGATAGATTGCCAACCAGATAATATACTGCTGCGAATTTCAGAAACAACGCCGGTCGAGATGTCTGTACAATAAAATATAATATAATTTACACTTAAATTTTTACCGCGATATTGTGTAATTCACTACCTCCACGACCCCATGTATTCATTTATGGGGAATGTGCATCATTGAATTGTATAGTTATTTAATTAAAGGATTTGATGAAATGTAGGTATAACAAAAACACAAAGTATATATACATTTTCAGTTTGTACTTATTTGGATTCAGCGATTTATTATAAAAATTTAAAAATGGGATTTTTTTATTGTTTATAGCAAAAATAAACACTTTTGTTTGTAAAAAATTTAATTTATGTACATAAATGTCTTGAGCAAACTTAGTTGGTAATTTTTATTTACAAGGATCCTTACATTAATATACGTATCTACGTTTTTCCCAAAAAATAATAACAGCATGATACATTTAATTATTGTATATATTATATTGATAATGTCAGTATTTATTACTATGGACACTAAACATCTAAATCAAATCTTGAATATTACAATTTTAACATAACACACATATTATATTTTTTACAAAATTTATAACAAATTGATAAGAATTATTAATCAACACAATCCGAAAGGAGAAATACATAATGAATTCTAACAATAACACCTACAAAAGAAAGACGTTGTTGCGTTGGTATGAAAAAAATACATTTCTAAATCAAAAAGATAAAAGTAAATCATATACACTTAAAAAAAGTAACAAAATCACTACTGTTCCAAATAATGTATTTGACAATGAGGTAAAGCAATATATAACCGTAAACAATACTAAAACAAATGATAAACAAGATGGTTTTGATCAAACTCTGGAATTTAAAGAAGAATGCCAGATGCCAAGACTGTCAAAAATTAGCAGCCTCAACACCAAATACGAACTAAATTTTAAAAACTATATTCAAGAACTTCATAATGCATTGATAAAAGAGTGCAATTATAATTTATTAAATTTGAATTCATTAAATTTAACAATTGACTTTGAATCATTGACGAGTGTCACTAATCGAACGTTGAAAGCTATAAAGGTACTTTAGAATAAATCGTATTGAAAGAGAACCGAAGTTGAACTTTAGAATAGATAAATGGATTAAACATCGTAATACAAAATAAAATAAATTTAAAAAAATAATAATAATAAAATAAAAATATATTTAATACGACTGATAATACTGATAAATGTAATTTGCATTAATTATAATATTATTAACGTACCTAATTTAAATTTATCATTTGGACTGTTATTTATTTTTGCAGGATCAAAAAATCTTTTCGGTATTAGGGTATTTCCCAACAGTTTCTCTAGAGCTGAAAAATCGTGGTTGGGTTGAAAAACGAGATCCTAGCAGACCACCAATAAATTATTTGCATTATTTAAAATCATCACGTAAATATTAATTTAACATCATTGCGTACAGAACAATTTAATACCATATCCTACAATTCATAATATTTTAAATGTTTAAGCATACATGGTTAATTGGATCGAATCGCCTCCGCTTATATCGCCAATTAATAAAAATGATGCCGCCATGGAGCGTCTGAAAAGCGTGCAATCGTGGACTATTCTTAAAAATAAAAAATCTGATTTTATTTTCGTTACTAGAAAACAGTTGATTAATTGGTCTACTCTAAGTAAAATGACATCCATCAGTCAGATGACAAGACACATATTTTGTACCAAAGTAACCTACCTATATTGCACCTATTTAAAGCTAGTTTTAAAATATATATATTGTATAATATACAATATTTTACATAAAATTATGTAATTATAAATTGCATGTTTTTAATTTTTAAAACTACTATATGTCTACATCTTGGTTAAGAAAACTTTTCTGAGTGGACATTTTCAATCACAGGTATAAATAAATCTTGTGTTATAAATTCAAAAAACTGCCCATTTAGTGTATTGTTTAGAAGGGGCAACGGGAAAATACATTATAATATTATAGATATAAGTATTTTTAATTTATTAGAAATGTAATGCTAATTAAATTTATTTTAACAATTAAGATGATATAACTTAACATAGGTATAGGAACCTCAAAAGTTAAATCACCAAGATAAAAAATGCGTTGGTAGGTACTCAAGTAATACTTTTAGTTTATCCTATACCTACAGTCTACACCTAATTATTATTTTCCAATAGATTGATTTTTTCAAGCTATTCGCACCAACTATCGTTTCGTACAAACGTAGGTCCAGGCAACACCATCGACGTCTATCCACTAGTTTCTATATTGGATAGTAGTATTAATAAATTATGTTATTTTCACAATGTTCGATTTTTATAATTTTTAGATTTTTTAGATAAGCTAAACAGAGTGATTACCAAACATTATGACCCCTTATTTTTATTTAATATTGCAGTTATTCAAAATCTGATTTTTGGAATTTTTCAATCTAGGTAGGTAGTTAAAAACCATACTTCCAAACTCTTGAGATCTTTTATACTATTTAAGAAGATGAGTCCCGTGGAGACACAAACTTCTGTTATCTAAATGAATCCAACTTTTGCTACTGTAAATTATTTAGTGAGTAATGTTTCTGAAAATGTTGACTTATCAGAATCAAAATTTGTACGAGCAGTTACTCGTTCAAATTTTGAATTAATTATATCAATATGTTTAAAAAAATGTATGCTAAATAATTTTTCAGAAACAGAAGGGTCTCATTTAAAAAAATAATTTTGTATGACCACAATACACTTCTCAAGTAGTACAAAAAACTCAATAAGTGAATTGGTCTAAGTAGGTGTTTTTAAAAATGAAAAACAATTTGAATTTGAATAAATTCATTAATAAAGTAAAAAAGGGAGTGATCATGTTTGATGACCTATATATTATATAATAATATAAGTTATAGGGAAAAAGTTTCAAGTCTCCAAGAAAACGTTTTGAATTATAACAAAATAACTAAAATCATTGATTTTGTTTAAATGTCAATTTTTGTTCCAATTCCAACTTCTTAAATACCTTTAAAACACAGATTATAGGTATATTTTAAATATGTAACTAATTAATTATGTACTTGAAAATAATATAACTTCATAGACTATTATGGTCATGCACTTCCAAAATGGTTTGTTACGCAGACCTAGAAATAAGGTTAAAATATCTATTTTTAAATGCAGGATGGTTTGGCACAATGTTTGGAGTATTACAAAAACTCTGTGACGAACTTGATGTTTCCAAGATGTCATTATATTCGATCCGAAGCAGACAGTGAAGCATTTGTGGAAGATTACATTACAACAGCATTAGTAAGCACACTGAAGATAATAGTACACGCTATTGAGAATAATAAAATGATTTTCACGGCAAACGGCAACGTAAGTTTAAATTGTACAGTACAGAACTTCTGTTCAGAAATGATCATTGCTTTCCTCACTAGATACCATACACAATTATTGGTTTTGTGAAACTATGTATATTCAAATTTCTTAATAAGCAAAAAACTGGTAATACAGAAACAGATATGTGGAAGTTTAAGAATCAAAAAAAAGTATGGAACGAATTTATGATTTATTACTCAAAGCTGATCATCGATAGTAATGCCAAATTTGACCACGAGTATATATATGAATTAGAAGTAAATCAAAGTAACTAAAACTAAAATCATTCCCTATACACCCAATTTACACTTTACCACACTTGCATACATCACTATTCACTACATAGCTATAATGACCAGCTTCTCAAAATCTATACAATTTATATTATTGTTGCTGAGAAAAGTCATCAACATTTTTCTTTTACACTTCTATGGAAAACAAATCATCAGACATACGTATACGTGTAGCATCCCCACCGATAGTATTGACAGTGTAGTCGTGATTTTAGACGTTGTTATAATTATAATATTGTGTTATGCTATAGCTAGATGTTTATGCCAAATGTAAATATTTACTTGGAGAAGTGAAAACATATTGTCCACAACACTATATAGATGGAATTACCAATACATGGATAATAAAACCCACGTCAAACTGTTCTGGTCACGGAATTATGTTGTCTAGAGACTTGCACACTATAAAACAAAAAATCACTGTAGCAGATGTCTTTAGAAAAAGCTATATTTTACAGAAATATATAGGTAAAAAAAAAATCAATGATATTTCAGAATAATGACGTAAAACTAATTCAATAATTTTTAGAAAGACCCTTCTTGGTGTATACGTGTAAGATTGATTTGCGACAATGGTTTTTAGTGACCAATATGAGTCCAGTAGTTGTGTGGATGTACAAGTTAGTATACAAAGTTAGAGTACTCATGTTCTATGATGTTTTGATATTATGCGAGTGACATATTATATTATTATATAATTATCGTTTATTATAGTTAAAATATAATAAGAACAATACGTCATGCACATCGATTATCATAAAAAATGGTTCAATACCTAACCAATTTTTTTTACAGGGAGGGTTATGTTCGATTTTGTGCCAACAGTTTCTCCATGAAAAAAATTGACGAATCCATTCACCTAAGCAATGTTAGGCTGCAGATGAAATATCGTAAAATTAGAAATCCACAAGTGCCCGAAGAATGCATGTGGAATTACAGTGAACTACAAGACCATTTGAGGTATAACTGGAATAAGACACCATATCGCACAGATTAAAGAGCCATCATGACTACCTCAATTTTAGTCAAAAACTACTAATTTTAATAATACTAACAGTACGTTACCACTCACAATGCTTATCTGGATTTTTCATTCGGGAAAAACATTCCAACTCTCTATTATGACATATTTAAGAAATTGATTGAGCCATATTATTTATGACGGTATTTAAAAATTCCTAATTGTAATAAATGTCAAGCTAAAATATTTAGTCGACTAAAATCAATTTAAAACATTTCTATTAAATAATCTCGTGTACCTTTACTACACCCATATTCTCACATTAATGACAATTTATAACGAGCTCAACGACATAGTTGACAGCCAAATGCATAAGAAGTTGTCTATAACATGTTACTTTGAATTTAGCAGTAGCGAGGACCTTACTAATATCTATAGAGATAGGATTTTGTCGATGTTTGTGAATACTGCATTTTTTCTTCAATAAATACTATACAATGTTCACTAAGCTACAGGATTTTTTCTTTGTACAATGATTCAGTATAATATTTTACATTTTTTTTTTATTTGAATGCTCTTTTAAAATTTATTTATATCACTTATGTTAAGCTTTTTCGTAAAATAAAATACTCATTCATGCTAAAAATTATGCTAGTTCAATTTAATGACAGTTTTTCTATGGATAAATTAGGAATATCGAATGAACCATATTGGTTCCATATATAACAGTGCTTCCCAAAATGTTATGATAACAGCAACCTTAGGAAAAAGTTTCATGTTTAGTGGAACCTTAATATCTGGCAAACAAATATTTTATAGGAAGATTATACTAGTAACTATTATTTAGGTGCAATTTTTCCAATTATAATATAAAATAATTTTATCAATATTTGAATAATATGTACATTATTGGTGGAACCTTTGAGATTGTCTTGCGGAACACTTAGGTTCCGCAAAACACACTTTGGGAATCGCTGCCATATAGTAATAGGTAGTCATTTAAGCAGTGAACTATTTAGAAATTAAATTTTTTTTCTTTATTTATGTAATTAAATTAATTTTTATGGTATTTTCATGTATTTTCGTATACTATAAAATATAATATGAAAATACTATTCTCAATAATAATAACTGTATTTTAACTATTTTTCTGTGCTAAGATAAATGTCATATACCTAACATAAAATATTATGTTAGTATGTCCTCCTAACAAAACTTATGATTTCGTGTTTCAGAAAAATTGGACAAGAATACGTATGGGACGAATTGATATTTCCCGGAATGTGTGAAAGTGTGTACGCCGTATTACAGGCCGCTTCGGACACTACGGTTTACCGTGACAAAACTTTTCAATTGTTCGGGGCCGATTTCTTGATCACCGAAAACTTTATTCCGTATTTGATTGAGATTAATTCCACTCCCGGACTGAATCCGTCGACAAGCGTCATTGCCAACTTGGCTCCTGGTCTCCTTAGTGACATTGTGAAAGGTATATATCGTAGAATATCTTTCCTATATTTGAATATCGATTTTTGAAAATTGATTACGGTGCAATTTGATCAATACGTATATTATTAAAGTATTATAAATAGATGGGCATATTCTATATTTCTATAATATTTTGAGTACAATATTGTATAATATCGAGTTGCTAATGAAAAGGTTAATTAATTTTTTACAAGCCACCAAATACTAAAAAAAAAAAATAATATTATGAGCGATTTAGTAAAAATAATTTATTTATTTCTCAGGTAAGTCCGGTAAGCACTTTAAAAGTAAAAATAAATAAATAATGGCAACATCTTCTGCTGTATAGTATAGGTGTTGAGTGTAAATCGTCATCGAGTTTGTCACTCTAATGGATGACTAAAATTTAAATTCAATGTCAAATCATTATGTTTTTGAGTGTAAAGATCAGTCAGCTTATGTTACTATTTACTATCTTAGTATAATATATTTAAATTATTAGTATGGTTATATGTTTTACAGTTTTACTATTATTAGTATCATCGTATTTTATTGAATTGTTAATAATAATTATAATAGGTAGGTATTACTTTTTTTATATGATATACCTATTATAGTTATTACCTATAACACATTATGAGTCAATACCGACTTACCGTTGAATGATGTAAATAGGCTCGTGATATATAAATAAACAATAACTTAAAACTAATTTTCAAATATTTTTTGATGTCATTGTGTACTTATAGTAAAATATAAGAATTTGCGTATAGGTACATATTTTCAAGTCTCTACGTATGTCGAATAATAATTATACCAATATTCGTTATTTTTCATTTAAATGTCCAATTTCACCAACATTTGTTCTTCAAACGTCTATAAGATATTTTTAACTCTGTATTACATAACTGATTTAGCTTATAACAGACTTAGTTGTCTATCATTAAGCCATTTCACTCGTCCATGGTCCAACTCTGATATAAATATGATATTTATCCAGTTATTCTATACCTAACCATGACCACAGTGTTGATACGTTCGCCGAAAAGTATAGACTAATACAACTAATTTGTTTAGGTGCATTATAATATTGTCGTAGCATTAACATAGTAATTTTGTCATCCAATTGTTTGAATAGTGACGGTGGATTACGAGAAAAACTCAAAAGCCGACACGGGACTGTTTGTAAAGGTTGTTCCGGAAGAGTGTAAGCCAGCCGCCACGGTTCCAGTAGAGAGCGTCAACCCCGTCCACTCTGTGGTATATGCGGTAGGGCCAGCTGCGCTAACGACCGGTTACAACCAGCGGATGGCCAGCATGCAGAAGAATCTGGCCGAAATGCGGCTACAAATGGTCACCAGAAAGACTGAACGGGACGCACGACGTTATGTGGGTGTAAACCGTGACCGATTATTGGGCAACAGGAACAACTTAATATAATATAATCCAGTGGTTGACGCAACTTATTAAACTGATAAATTATTTGATAGTAACAATTAAATCAATAAAAATATAGTTGCCTAGAATAATGATGTCATAAAAAATATAATTTTTTTGAATATAAAGTAGGTATAAATAGGTATACCTGTTGAAAAAGTAAAAAAAATTTTTAAAAATGTACGTTTAATTAGGTATTTGTTTTAACTTCTTCACGGAGGGAAGAAAAACAAACAAAAAACGACAGAACCCGATAGACACCAAAACCATCATCATACTAGTTACTATTCACTTTTCTTAACAAATTATTATATTATTAGAGTCATATCGCTGTCGTGGCTGCTTTGAAATTTAAAACCCACGCGTTCTCTTCATATAAGATTTAACAAAACATTACGTAATTTTCAATAGCTCGACACTATAGCTGGGCAACCCAAACACTGAACTTTCATCATTATTAATTCAATGGTGTACACTGTACACTGTACATTGTACAGCTCAGACTTGTTCGATGGATCATCAAACGCTTTGGGATTGAGACCAAGTGACCTATATAATACTGATATACTCATACGGGTCTGTATGAAATTCCTATGACCTTGCAAAAAATTGTTGAAGAATCACTATTTTGATTTTAACGGTGAAACAATTGTGAGCTAAAAGAGTTTTTTACACACTGCTAACCACCCAAAAATTCATGGGGACAATAAATTTGTGACCTATGAGCCGCACCACGTGGAAATCCGAAGATTTAAATCAGTGGAACTCATAGGTTTTAATACACGCAATAGGTAATGAAAATCGAGGACTTATAATAAAATATAATATTAATAATATTAGAGAATAATAGGTGACACTACTTATAATAATGAAAAAATGAGAGTGAAGTTAGAGTAATCGTGAGGTTTTGTATTTTACATGGTCAATTATTTGCATAAATAACAATTTTAAGTATTAAAAATGAAATTAATTATAATAATAATTTATTTAAAATAATATTGATAACAGAGCAATTTGATATAAGAATAATATAATTTCACACAAGTGAATATATTAATTTGGCAATTATAACAGAATAGTAATTTTGCATCACCAAGAGGTGAGACAGAAAACAATTGGTCTACTATAATGTTTTGTGGGGACTCAACTGAAGGAATATAATAATTTTAATAGAAAACAATAAGTAATTAGCACATGATGGCAGGTGCACACGAAAAAATATAATAGTTTTGGGGCACATGACTGGTGCGGTAAGTATAATTTTCAAGTCCTAACACAAGGGAAAATAATAACGATATTTTTCGGCCGTTGATAACGTAATAATAATAATGTGATTTTTTGTCGTGTCGTCGCGAGACGTAATAATATGATGAAATAACATGATTTTTTTTGTTGTTTTACATTTGGTCGGCCAACAGGGTTCCGGGTGCTTTATCACTCACAACACGCTAACCAACGGGGATACCACCTGTTAGATAATATGTGTTTTCCGGCAGAGAAACAGTTACGTTCTGAAAGGGTCAAAGAAATAGGGGTCCACGGCTTGCAACACGAGGGTTAACATTTGATTGAGGATGGTTAAACGAAGGGAATTATAAGCTAGCGGTGTGTACAACGGAAATAAACACTTTAGCATCTTTAATATTATAAAGACAGGGGAAAAATAGAAAGGGGCACGCGTCATGCAACACGAAACAATATAAGTAGAAACCTATACATAATTTTATATAGCAGTAATAGATTTATATTGTTATTTTAGATATTATATTATATTATATATGACTTATGTAAGAGCTTTAATTGTACAGTAGGTAAGTAAAGGTATAAGTACCCCTAATATATTTCATCATTCATAATCAAAATATTTGTATTTAATTCAAGTTTTTACTTCGCAATTCCATATTTGTAATATTATAAGTTTTAGTATCTATATAATAACTATTATAGGTTGTATTTGAAATCGTATCTGACCGTGGGTGTGGTATCTGATTTTTTGTAAATTATTGCCCTATATAAGAACGTTGTAGTTGTATACACCTATATTATTAACTTTATATTTTATTTGTGCACTTAAACTCAACGTTTAATCATGTATGTTATTTAAAAATATGAAATACCTAGATTATTGTTTAAATACCGTCTTAATATTAGATTTATAACTTTTAAGTTATTATCGGAACTTGACATTAATAAATTTAATATTTTTTTAAATTTATTTAAACTTAAATAATTTATTTAGTTATTCATAATTATTTAAAATGTATAAACTTTTTTTTTCATCTCATTGTTTTTTTTAATTCTGTATTTTTTTACCTGCAATCGGATAATAATATATCATAGCATCATCAACAATTTTAACAAAAAGATTCCATATTAAAATGCACTTCAGGTATACCGTAATTAGGGAATGAAATATTTGAGAAAAAAAGTGTATAGAAAAAAAATTTGGTACATACAAAACATATTGAATTGATAACTAATTAGTTTATTCATAAAAAATAAAACAGTATATACTTTTGTATTAAAAATTTTAAAATAAAAAGCTGGTAAGTGAAATTATTATAATAAAATTCCAACAAAATAACTAAAATCGTTATTCTTGGTTATTTAGTATGTAATTTCGTCAAAGTTAAAAACTCAAAAGACGGTACTACCTCTTATTAATATAATAATAAATATGATCAAGCTATTAATTACCTACTCTTGGCATAGTGTAACAAGGTCTGATTTATAGAAATGATGTGTGAATTTACTCAGTTAATACCAACCAAGCCCCAAAACTTTGATATACTATGTTTATAAATACATGATACACATGTGTATCATCGTAATCATTATTCCTCGTAATTTTTATTTTATACTAATCATAAAGGTGAGAGAACCACTAGAATAAATACCATATATATATATGTATACTATATAGCCTTTCCTGTATTATAATTACTACACAAACCTAGGGGGGGGGGTACCGCTCCTCGACCACACTGAAGACGCCACTGAAACGATGGGTATAACGATTTATTAATATTTTTCTACCCAATTAATATTCTCCTTTATAAAAACAACTGTGGTCTATGTTACACATATTACCGACATTACATTATTAATTTTATAATGTTTTCCACTTATTTTTTTAGTCAAATTCAATAAATATACTTGGATACCTATGAACTTAGATAATAGCTCTTAGTAAAATAAAACAATATTAATCATAGGTACTTAAACAACATTTTATATAGGTTAAGTTTAGTTGCAATTTGTATTAATACGACGCTATATGCATGCGTTTGTTGTCTATTAGTATTTTAAATTTGTGATATATGGGTTTGTGAAATCTCATTCTTGAAAATTAAAATATCGAATATCACCGACGATTACGCACAGATAATGTTCAGAAAAGTTTGATGATAGGTCAATCTACTCTAATATAAAATTTAACAGCACACTATTGAATTTAGTGAACGAAAATTTGCCATGCGTCGTATGTTTGTAAGACGGAGTCACATACATGGGTAGCGTCCTATCAAGTTTTAACCATTAAGGACACTTAACTACTTAAATAAATAAGTGGATTAGCTCAAATTATTTAATTAAAATATTGTAAAGTAATTAAAATATATTATAAATTATAATAAATAAA
The DNA here is from genome assembly GCA_027563435.1 of Nasonovia ribisnigri. Classification (NCBI taxonomy): domain Eukaryota; kingdom Metazoa; phylum Arthropoda; class Insecta; order Hemiptera; family Aphididae; genus Nasonovia; species Nasonovia ribisnigri. The sequence continues at coordinate 38,328 of JANEHU010002046.1, forward strand.
CAAATTGGTTACACTATAAGAACTCGAGAGAATGATAATGACAAATGACAGTTACTGGCCACATGTTGACTCGTTGTATTGCGTTTTGATAATCCGATTCTAAAATACTCTGAGCTCTGAAATATATAGATATTTATATTAATTACGATTGTTGTCTGTATAGAAGTAATATAGTTGTCATTGATAATGGTGCCTAGTATTTTATATTATAATTTATAATGGGTATATCATATATGTATAGCAGCAGTCGTGTGTCGATCCTATCGAACGATCCTTTCTCTAAAGGACGCAACCGGTCTTGCCCGCTGTTTCCCTTCGCCCATTGTAACGAGTCAACGCCCCCGCACACATAGAGCACATTATTACACATCGCCATCGACCGTATGTATACGAATGCTACGGATGTAGGGATTTTCAATAGCAATAATTAGTTTACGATACAATCATAAATGCAGATTTAAATTATGCAACTGCACCATTATCATTAGAATATAGTCATATAGAATATAAGCATAACAATAAGTACTCACCAACTTAAATTACATTCAGTTGGCCGCCGACTACATACGAATGCTATGAATGTGGTGATCATTAGGGCCATACGATAATATTCACAATATCGATATACAAAATCACCGGATTCCGGATTCATATTGTGTAAATATCATGCAAGGCTCTAGAAATGAGCATTATTGGCATATAACATTCTGTTAAGACGTATAAATCAAAATACATATACCTATTGGCTATTGTCTACGTGATATGGACCGTCAAAGACTACCCCGAAGAAACAAAATCCACGTGCAGAATACAATTACTACAATCTACGCACGGGGTTAGTGACTAAAAATATATTTATTATTATAGTATAGACAATACTAATAACTAGGGCTCGGAACTTAATGCACTTAAAAAGTACTAAATATGCATGCACGATCAGGGACGTAGCCAGGATTTTATTTCGGAGGGGGTCAAACCAAAAAAAAAATAATAATAATAATAATAATAACTAATTTTAACCATTCTATTATTAATCAATCAAAAATTAAATTCGTTATGACTTACTAGTTACTATATTATGCTAGCTATGTTATGTACATATTGTAAAAAAAGTATCGTATAAATAAAAAAAAGGGCGGGTAAGTGTAGGTATGTCGCTCTGCTGTACAGTAGGTTACAAGTGAGTCACTGTAATGGATTGTGTTAGATTTTAATCCAATGATATAATATCATTGAATAAGAAAAACGATTCTGAGCGAAGACGGTCAGTCAGTCTATAATATCTTACTAAGTCTAAAATACGTATTTGATGATATTATTGTGAATAAAGTAATTAATTTTAGTATTATAGGCATTAGTATTTACTATAGTTGGTTAAATTCATTTTTCTCAAAAAAATTATATTTTAAAATGCCATTGCGTGTATATAAAATATAACAATATATTCTAAAAGTTTCATATACCAACAAATAATATTTTTAAATTATATCAAAATAACTAAAATCATTATTCTTGGTTTAAATATGAAATTTTGTCTAAATTTGAAATTAAAATGTCTGTAAAAAATAAATGTGTTGATATATTTTTTAGATTTTTTGGTTACAGTATGATTTATTTATGAGAATTTTTGTTTTAAATTTTCAACACTTAGTTATAAAAACTGAACATTTTATAATTTTTTAATTACAATGATTTATAATTTTCGAGATTTTGACAAATTTTGTCAAAATTCGAACTTTAAATGCTTATAAAAAAAAATCGTGCCTATGTATTTTTAAAAATTTTTAACTGATGTTGTAACAATATATAAGAAAGCTTGTATTAAATTTTCAGACTTTTTGGCCCACCAAATAAAATTTTATTGACAATTATAAAAAAAAAAACTAAAAAAATTGAAAACTAAAAATGTCTGTAAACAGCTCAAAACAAATCAAAATATTTTCAAAATTGAATGGTGTATAGAAAATGAGAATATAAACATTTAGTGAAATTTTCATGCATCTACAATTATTCGTTTTTGAATTACAACCAAATAAGAAAAACGCTACATGAGAAATCGAGTGAATATCCTATGTTGTAAAATTATGAACTTAAAACACTCATAAAAATTTATTTTTAATTGCTTTTAGATATTTTATTTTTGATAAAAGTAGAAAAACTTACGTTAAATCTTGTGTTAAAATTTAAAACCTTAGATTTAAAAAAAAAAAATTTTATGAATTTTTAACTCTAAATAATTTTCAAATTTTCGTCATTTTTACGTATTTTGTCAAAATTTCAACTTTGAATGCTTAGAAAAAAAAATTGTGACTACAGATTTTTAATATTTTTCATGTGCCTTTGAAACAATATATTAGGAGCATTCTATTAAATTTTCAAGAATTTTTAACGAATAAATAAAATGTTATTGATTTTTTAAAAAAAAAAAACCAAAAAGATTGGAAATTTAAAATGTCTGTAAACAGCTCAAAATAAGTCAAAATATTTTGAAAACGGTATGGTATATAGAAACTGCTTATATAAACATTCAGTAAAAATTTCATGTATTTACCGTCATTTTTTTTAGACTTACACCAAAAACCAAAATCGATTTTGTCGAAAATCAATGTTGCGTAAAAATTCCCGTTTTTTCCTTAATTTTCTATTTGTTTTTCACGGTACTTTTAAAAACTACTGAAAAATGTTTACTTTCGACCCCCCATAGTACCAACTAGATTCACTTTCCTATCAGAAAAGGTACTATTGAAGAAAATCTAAGTACTTTTACTGTCCCAAAACGTGATGACAGACACAAAAATAAAAAAAAAATAAAAAAAAAAACACACATCATTGTAAAACCAATACATTCATCGCTCCGCTCAGAATCTAAAAAATAACTACTTAAAGATAATTGAAAAGGTCAATAAATATCATACAATGAGCAAAGTTTTTATCGTTATTAATTTAAAAAATCCAATTAAAATCTATATTTTTAAATGCCTTTCTATGTAAATAACTCAATAGTGCGCTAGTCAAAATATATATTTTGAAATTTGTGTGGTGTGTAAAAAATGCTAATATAAACATTCAGTGAATATTTCATGTGTCTACGTTAATGTTTTTAGAGTTACACCAAAAACTAAAATGGATTTTGTCAAAAACCAATTTTGGGTAATTTTCCCGTTTTTCCTCAATTTTTTTTCGGCAGTTTTGAAAAATAATGGGAATTTTTAATTTTTAACTCCCGAATACACCAACCAGATTCACTTTTCCACCAGAAAAGATACCATAGTTAAAAATCGAATCACCATGAAGACTACTTATCGTGTACACAGACAAAACAAATTTTTTTAAAAAACCACTCATCATTGCATAATCAATACATTCGTCGCTCCGCTCAAAATCTAAAATACACATATATAATATATTGTGTTGTATTGACGGGCATGGACCAGTTGCGCCTAAAACAATATTTGTATTTTAGGTCAGTACACCAATTGCGCTACTTATATTTCAGGTTAGCACACAGCGGAAAAAGTTACATATGTATATACACAATTAAATATAGCTAACTAATATACATTCAAATATACTTAATTTAAAGCAAAACGTATACGAAATTACGGGAAAATACGACAAGCTACAAGCTAATAATAGTATATAGAATCTATTATTGAGAAATACAAATCCGGAAAAATTACTAGCAAAGAATTTTTAAAATCAGTTTCTTATTATTACAGTAAAACATAAATTATAATTATATTTTTATATTTTTATGTATATTAATTATTTATTATTGACGTGTATCTATGTGTATGATTTGGCATTGATTTATATTGTACAATTATTATTAATATTGACGTTCATTGTATAATTTTTTTGTATTGACTGAAAAAATCTATTTAAAATACATATTTTTATAAAAGTATTTTTATATACTAAGTGTAATGTAGAATAATATTATAAACCCTGAAAACAACTGAGCGCAATTGGTCTATCTATCCAAAAAAGACAGAGCGCAATAATTGGTATATCGACCCAAAAAAGACAGAGCGCAATTGGTATATCGACCAAAAAAAAACAGAACGCAATTGGTATATTAAAAGGTCATTTTAAGCGCAATTGGTAAACTCCCGTATTGACTATCTACAAAATATAGAGTTAAATTAATTATTAACTGTTACATTATTTTTATGTTTGCCATATTAAACTATAAGATTGATTTATTGTAAAAAAAACTTATATAGATCATATTTTACACACATTTAAAATAATTTTAAAAATTGTGTACCTATGTAATAAGTCTCTATTAACCTTACAGTCTATGCTCTGTTAGTTATTAAGTCTTATGAAGTACTCGAGAAAAATTATTCAAATACATTTTAAGTACTCATACTTACGTATTTTAAATACTATTGAAAAAAAGTACTTAAACAAAGTATTTTGTAAATACGTTTTCAACGTATCTTTATTTAAAATAAAATACTTATTTTTTTTTAGTTTATATTATAATATATTATTTTATAATTTAATTTTGATCATGTAAAATTAAAATAGAACTAGAGAACATACACAGATTATGTATTTTAACCGAGGATTGAAATACTTCGACAAAGAAAACAGTTAGGTGCGTGACGCTGGCACCCGCAAGTTTGAATTTAAACCCAAAAACCACATCAGTAATTGTTATACAATTTGTACAAATTTGTAACCACAAAACCAGAATTTGTACACCCCCCCCCCCATCACTCGTAAAATCCAAAATCGATTTGCGGGTGCCAGCATCACGTGACGCTGGCACCCGGTTTTCGATGTATTTGACCTATCGACTCAAAAACCACATCAGTATTTGTTATACAATTTGTACAAATTTGTAACCACAAAACCAGAATTTTAACACACCCCCCCTCCCCTCCCATTGCTCATAGAATCCAAAGTAATTGTTTTACAATTTGTAATATCAAACTTTATAACAATTCTTTTAAAATAAAACATTTTTAAGCCTTTTTACGAAGTATATTATACTGTTATTTTAAATAAAATAAAAAACTGAATTCATTGTGTCCTACTGTAGGAAGTCTTCTCTCTAAGATGAAAAAATAGGTAACAAAACCCAAAAATACTACAAGGCATACTACCTGTGAATGGGACAGATTTGAATGCATGGTACATTTGAGTTTGTCTATACATTTTGTTACAGATTATTTATAATATAAATTCAAAAGAATAATAAGTTATGTTTGTCACACTGTTTTGTATACCAAGTGCTTCCCGAATTATGTGATTATCAGCACGGTTTAAGATATACTTATATATCTTAAACCGTG
>JANEHU010002047.1:0-11920 GCA_027563435.1 Nasonovia ribisnigri
TGATAACTTTACATATTCAATTAATGTAAAGCAGAGTTCAATAACTTTACATGTAAATGATGATTATATTACTTTATCACATATAGATTTCTGTAGACTTAAACAGCTTCAACATTGTGTAGACCTTTATATCGCAGAAAAACAGAAACGTCTACCAAGTTTTCAGGCTACATTTGATGCAGCTTACGAACTAATTAAAAATGATGTCCGCGGTCTGCCCATCAGTTGCCAGAGGAACGAATTCACAAACCAATATATTCAAAACTATGACTTTAATTATTATTCTCATCTACAAAACGATGACACATCATTTTTATATGAAACATTACAATTTCATTTTAACGCAATGTCTGACATGATATTACAAGATCTAATAGTATGAAATAATCAAATACATATGTTTAATTATTGTTTTTTTTTTTATTTAAATAACAAATTATATTTTTTTATACAATAATTAAATTGTTGTTTTACTTTTGATGGTGCGACGCGCAGGATCGGTCAACACTGTATCAAATATAACTTGCATTGTTTTGTTCAAGCTGGAATGTATTGCCTGGTCCTTTGTTTTATCTGAAGTATTCAATCTTATAGTAGCTTCAGAATACTTCCATCTAAAACATAAATTCATTATTTATAATAGAGTCATATATTATCTGTTACCTATTTCAGTATAAACATTAAACATATCTTATCTAACTCAGTCTATAAATTTAAGTATAGAATAAAAAAACGAAAAAAAATTTATAAAAAATGTTTTTTATGAATATAAAACTGAGTTAAACTATTTTTTGATATATCAATATTTTTTTTTTCAATTTTTAAAAAAAAAACAAAATGTTTAGTACTTACCGATCTTTCGTAGCCACGTTTGCGATGGTTGCGCTTTTGAAATGACTTAACGTCCAATAGTCAGTAGGTGTTTCTTCAAATGGAGTTTTTATGGTAATAACTCCATCACCATGCCGGAAAGTTAAAGAATTCTCAATTTCCTCCTCAAATTCTTCCGATCTCAAAAGATCACCCACACTCTCTCTATACGACATATTCTATACAAAAAATAATTAATAGTTTATATTATTATTATACATTTTTTATTTATATTACTATTTTCGCTGGCTTTTTCTTATTTTTTTTATCAAGTGCTACCTTGTCTGCTCCTCGTTTCAAACTATTCTTATTTTTGGACGTCGTCGGCTTATTTTTACTACCAGTACCAGCTGATAATTCATCGAAATGTTCTTCCTATAAAAACATAAACTTTTGGAGCATAACTTTTTTTTAAAGTATGTGTGGTTTACACTCAATCTTCAAAAAAATAAATAAATAAATAATAAGTGACATCACAGTCATACTCTAAATATTATTAATATATTCATACGTGTGATGTTAAGGTGCGTTTACATTATAGCCCGAACACGAACGAACACAAGCGAATGCTACCGAACGAATGCAAACGCATATTCGGTAGACATTCGGCCGCGACCGTTTACATTGCTCGATCGTTCGTGTTCGTCAGTCTTCGCTCCCACAAAAATCTTCGTTCCCAAATACCTAAATATACAATATTTAGTTAGTATCGACAAAACCGCTGTGGAGTAAGGACTTTGTTGATTTTTTTTAAAAATTTCAGTGAAAGTGAAATTTATCTGTGTTGAATTCGAAAATTTATAAGTTTTAAAATGTCATCAAGTGAAGAAGATGATTTGTTATTAGCTGCTTCAAGTTTTTTGCTTATGAAATCATTAATAAAAAAAGAAAAATCAAAGACAAGAAGAAAACGTCGCTGGTGGATGACTTCGTTGTACAGTAACAGAGGAGTGTATAGTGGAACTATACACAAAATACAACTCTTAAATAAAACTATTTACTATTTAACTATTTACTATCACTATCATATATTAATCTTTTTTTCAATGTTTCAATTTCCATTTGGTAAGTTTCTTGCTTAAAATTTAATTCGTTTTCTGAGATTTCTGTTTCTATTTTTCTTTTTTTTAAAAGTTCCCTTTCATTTTCAATTTTTAAAAGTATTTCTTGTTTTAATAAACCATGCATTTCTTCATCGTTTTTTTTTTTGATTTCAAGTCTTTCCATTCTAGATGATATCTCAGAAGTAAAATTCAATTTATTTTTTCCCTTCTTAGTTCTAGTCACATTCTCATTACTAAACTGTTTAAAAATTACTTCATTTTCAATATTTTTAGTGAAAGTTTGTACATCATTATCATTTGAATCTATTTTAACAACAATACAAGTAATAAAATACATTTTTATTCATACACAAAATATTTCTTGACAAATTGTTAATAACAATTACCAGAGAGATTCTCATCATCAATACAACTAAATTCCAAAGTTCCATCAGGTGTAACGGTACATTGTACATCACTATCAATGGCACCTGGTATTTCAAGTGCGATGTTTGCAAATTGGTCAATTGCTGGATTTTCTAATAGTTTAGGTACTTCTGGACCACCTCCTGTTCTTAAAAGAGCTTGTTTGTGGGCAGTTATTTCTGATTTTCTTTTAGTTTTAATATTGTTCCAGCATTTTTTGACTTGAACTAATGTTCTCTATAACATACAAAAAATAAAATACATAGGTAATACATATATAATATATATATATAACACCAAATATTGAAAAAAAAAACCTAACTTTGGTCTTAGATTAATTTGAACAGATATTTTTTTATAAAATCAGGACATTGATAGCAAACTAGTACATAGTAATATGTACCATTAATGCACTCATGTATATAAATGTTATTTTGAATACAATTATAGATTTACCATTGTACATTATGATCAAGTGCTTCTTAAGAATGAACCACTTATTTTAACTCCTTCAATTAGATGAAACAAAACATAAAACAGTAAAGAACAATAACAGTAACAGAACAATTGCAAATGATGTATGTATCTAATCAAATTAATTCAAATTCAGGTTTAAACCAGACTTAAATTATTTATCTGGTTCCAATGTAGTATCCTCTTTTATTGAGTTTCCATCAAATATAATTTGAGCTCAGGTACATAAAAAGCTTTTAAATAATACTATAATAATATTCTTATTTTTTTTTATTTTGTTATACAACAATAAATGTATAGCCTATAATATTATCAATTAGGTATGTTTGTTAATTTTAAGTAAATAAATGTAGGTATGTATTTAATAACAGGTGAAATAAAGTATATTACTATTGGCAAAGTAATATATGAATTGTATATTATTATTATTTTTTTTTTTTTATTAAAATTGAAAATTTGCAATCTTTAATATGCATAATATGCACAATAAGAAAATTTGATAAAAATAAAATAGTTAAAATATGGCATTGAATTATTCCATAAAAAGCAAAAAAGATATTTATTTAATTAACTGTGCAAGGACCAGAGTACTTAAAATATAATTGGCTTTAATTTCTAAATGATTTACATTATTTATTTATTTTAGATTATAAATACATATAATATTATTTATAATTAATATAAAGATTAATTTAAATAGATTAATATATATTGTACACACTTAATTTTATGGAGTCTGCGCCAATGTCGATGATAGTTAAATAGTTAAATAATTAAATAACATTTTGCATTGTACATAATAATTTAATTATTGTACAATATAAGTTTTTATTGGAAATTTGAAATAAATTCACAATTGTACTTACTATTGGATGATTGCCCATTGAATTAAATTCTTGAGTAATTTTTTCCCATGCATTATTTTTTTCATGAATGCTGGTGGAATCAGTTTTTTTGTTTTCTACTATGTAATGCTTCTGATTTCTGAACCAATTCCGTTATTAACGTTTTTTCTGTTGATGAGTAAGCTAATCCTTTCCCCATTATCACAGACAACAATTATATAACAGTACCTACCACTAAGAAAATAATCAAATAAAAAACAAATACTAATTAGGACTTAGCCGACTAACTAGGTACTAGGTAGGCACCTATGAAATATGAACTATGGTCTATGAATAAGTTTGAAAAATGTTGATAACATAATAAAATAATTTGTGATAAGATACTGATAACTTATACTAACCATGTTACCAAACTTATGTTCAATAAGGAATACTTAATCATTTCTTATGCTTAATGCTTTTATAAGTTATACTTTTATATTTTTATGAATACCTATTCATAAGTATTGCTTTTAAAAGTTAAAGATAAGAATGGTTTTAAGCATCGACTATGAATACGGCCCTTAGACCTTACCCCGGCTCTCATGAAAAGGGATCGGACAAAAGAATTTTTAACTACCGTTTGTCGAGAGCTCGGCGAGTGGTCGAAAATGTTTTTGGTATTCTATCTGCCGTATTTAGGGTATTTAGAAAACCTATGCTACTTGAACCTAAAAAGGCCGAGCTTGTAGTTATGGCGTGTGTATACCTACACAATTTTCTCAGAAAAGAAAAGTCATCGCGAGATATTTATTCACCGACAGATTTAATTGACCACGAAATTGAAGGGAAACTTTTCCGTGGAACGTGGAGAGAAGATATACAGAGTAACAGTGCATTCATTTCTATGGAAAGGATTGGAAGAAGATCACCACGTTTTGCAGAAGAAAATCGAAATGAATTTGCTGAATATTTTTCGAGCGTTGGTGCTGTGCCATGGCAATCAAAATTAGCATAGGAATCAGCAATAGTTAATATAGAATTTGCTTTATTAATTTATTTTAGTATTAGCACCTAGTGGTTATTAGTAAGTAACTGGTAAAAGTAAATCATTAAATATTTATGTATAAAGAAATAAAGAATTTTTTTATCTTAAACATTCGTTGAACATATTTTATTAAACCTAGAATAAGATAAGTATAAAAATAGTTATTATTATTTAGATGTGTAATAAAAAACCGACGTAATTCAGGATTTTTCTTGGTAATCGTTATCTTGTTCGACTATCGAAAAAACGTACTTCTGTCAACAATAAGTTCTATAGTAATCCGGTATTCGGAAAAAAAATCCCCGGAAAAAAAATCCCCGGAAAAAAACTCCCGGATAAAAAATCCCCGGAAAAAAAATCCACAGGAAAAAAAATCCCCGGAAAAAAAATCCCCTAAGTTTGCTTCGTTGTGTTTGCTAAGTTTACTTATATTTAACTGTACATCTTAAATGGAGACAACAAAATATGTCGGTGTAACGTCCTCTTAATAAATGCGATTGCGATTACGATATAATAGGTACCGACTGACAAATTAGTTTCGGTCCAAGACGCATAACAGACGTAATCGCATTTTAGACAGATAAAGACATTATCGCGACGTATTGAAATCATTATAGTATGATTAACAAATAATTTGACGACATTTCTTGAACTTATAGTCTAGAAAAATATTATTGGTGGTCTATTTATTACCACTTCGCGGGCCGCCAATATTGCTAACGATATATTATTACGGTACAATACACCTTAGACGGTCAGTATACTTCTCTAGTTCCCACATAGTGTTGTAAAGAGTGTTGAAGAATTTTGAAATGAATAGTGTTATTGAAATAATTAAATCCACTCATGGAAATGATAAAGTTTGTTTCAAAGATTTTATGTACGTACGTCAAAAAGATTGCAAGTATTTTATTAGATGGAGATGTTCAAAATTTAGTTCATTCAAATGTCCAGCTATTTTAAAAACATCCCACACAATAAAAAATCCAAGAGAAATCCACGAACATAATCATTCTGCAGATAAAAATGGTAAACTTTATTTTAATATACAATAACATTGTTTTTACATACTATATTGTTACATTACATACTATAGTGTTGGACGAGTACTCGACTTTGGAAAATTTTCGAGTCGAGTTCGAGTACTCGACTCGACTCAACTAAAAATTAAATAAATAAATAAATAAATATTTACATAACAATATCATATAATATAATATGTACCTGTTAATCAATATTAACAATAATTATTAATTATAGCTATAGCTGCCATAAAAATTCAAAGAAAGATAAAAAAAAAAGCTTTAGCGTCAAACGATACTCCCGGCCAAATATTTTCCGAGGCAATCGAAAATGTCGCAGTAGATATTTTAGCTGAATTGCCTAAGGAAGCTTATATTAAACGTACCATTAGAAACCATCGAAGTTATCATAATCCAAAGGAACCTCAAAACATACAAGAAATTATTATTCAAGGTATAAGATATTATTATATATTTAGGAGAAATACAATTAGTTAACAATGATTATATCTATTTTTATAGGTGAATGGGCTTTTATTAATGATGATAGACTATTATTGAGGGACAATGGTCCAGGGGCATCTGAAAGATTAGTTATGTTTGCAACAGATGATCATTTAAAACTCCTTACAGAATCAGACACCTGGTACTTAGACGGGAATTTCGGATTGTCCCCAAAATGTTTCTTACAGTTATACGTAATACGTATAAAAAAAAATAATGTATTTTTAACTTCTATTTATTGTATTTTACAAAGAAAAACTAAATCTACATACGTGGAAATGTTCCAAATTATAATGGAAGAATGCGCTAAACGAAATTTATATCCCGACCCCAAATACTTACACCTTGATTTTGAAAGTGCAGTTATTGAAGCAGCAAAAGAAGTATTAGGTGTTCATATAAATGTAAGAGGCTGCTTCTATCATTTGTGCCAATCAACGTTCCGAAAAGTGCAAGAACTCGGTCTAGCCACAATGTACAAAAGAGATGAAGAATTTCGGAAACATTGTGGAATGGTTGACGCACTTGCATTCCTTCCTTTGCACCTTGTAGAAGAAGGAATGACGTATTTAAAAGACAATTTACCTGAAAACCTCACAGATCTATTAGATTATTTTGATGCATACTACGTTAATGGCAAATATCGAAGAATAGGAAGTGATGAAAATAATATTAGGTTTCGAAAACTACCACCGATGTACCCTCCAGCTGTATGGAACGTAAATGAAAGTACCCTCAATAACTGCAACAGAACCAACAACATTGTTGAAGGATGGAACAATAGGTTCAAAAATTTTATATATTTTTATTACTATCATAATTATTTTTATTTTATACAGAACTAGATATTATTATAATGATTATCATTCAAATTTTATATATTTTTATTACTATCATAGTTATTTTTATTTTATGCAGAACTGACAGAAATTATTATCATTCAAATTTTATATATTTTTATTACTATCATAATTATTTTTATTTTATACAGAACTAGATATTATTATAATGATTATCATTCAAATTTTATATATTTTTATTACTATCATAGTTATTTTTATTTTATGCAGAACTGACAGAAATTATTATCATTCAAATTTTATATATTTTTATTACTATCATAATTATTTTTATTTTATACAGAACTAGATATTATTATAATGATTATCATTCAAATTTTATATATTTTTATTACTATCATAGTTATTTTTATTTTATGCAGAACTGACAGAAATTATTATCATTCAAATTTTATATATTTTTATTACTATCATAATTATTTTTATTTTATACAGAACTAGATATTATTATAAGGATTATCATTCAAATTTTATATATTTTTATTACTATCATAGTTATTTTTATTTTATGCAGAACTGACAGAAATTATTATCATTCAAATTGTACCTATATTGAATAAGATATTATTTTATACAGAACTAGATATTATTATAATGATTATCATTCAAATTTTATATATTTTTATATAATATTATCAATATTATTTTTTACACTTTTACAGCTGTATCCAACTATTAGTTATAGATATGGGGATTTTTTTTCCGGGGATTTTTTTTCCTGTGGATTTTTTATCCGGGGATTTTTTATCCGGGGATTTTTTTTCCGGTGATTTTTTATCCGGGGATTTTTTTTCCTAGATTCAGTAATCCGTGTCTGGTATACCAAGAAAAAGGTCAGTTGTTTGCCGTTTGAAAAACGGGGTGGTCTGCGTCTGGGTGAGTTACCTTTATACCCGTAGACTAAAAGTGACGCGTTTGGGTGAGTTTCTTAATGTGTTTGAGCAGACAATATAAGATAAAATTTCCGTCGCCGGTTCGATCCTCGGCTTCAATCGGAAAACACACCGAAAAAAAAATCACAATCATATTGATACAAAACTATGTTAGATTGACAATAATCTTGTTAATATAGAGCCAACAAGATTTTCGTATCAATATAACAATACTATTGTTGCACCTTCTGATAATGTTGAATCAATCAATAAACATTGTTGATTTGATAATTCTATTGTTAATATACAACCAACAATATTTTTTTATCAATTTGACAATACCTGTTGCAACTACTGATATTGTTGAATCAATCAATAAAAATTGTTGCTTAGACAATTTGTATAGTTAATTGTATAAATCATTATTGTTGCCATAATTAAAAACATTGTTGATAAATTGGATTATTATTGTTGAATCAACCAAAAAATATATTGTTGTTTTTATAATTATAAAAATAGTTGTCCAAATAACTATTTATACTTATTGTTAATAATTATAGCGATTAGTATTAAATTGTGTTACATTTTAATTGTATTTCCCACCATTATTTTAATTTAAAATATATTATACTAACACTGTACCTATATTGCATTGTGGTGAATAATAAATATTGTCCCAAGTAATACGTTGCAATAGGTACAACACTATGAAGCATGTTATACAAGGAATTATAATTATTTAAAGTTTAATGCTTTTTCCCACCTTAATATAATCTAATAATATTACATATTATTATGTACATTGACCACTGTATGGTATATACTATATTGTATAAAAAATAAAACCATTTATTAAATAATAATTTACCCTAAAATGACTTGAATAGTAGGTAATTTCTTAGCTTTGAATGAACAGGAATAAGGTTAAAATCAAAAACAAGATTGAATTTGCTCAATTAAAAAATTGTGTATTTATACAGTTAAAAAAGTTAAAAATACATAATACCTATTATTAATTGTTTAAATCTGAAATTATTTGTCCAAGAGTGTGACATGGAACATCAAATTTAGTATTGATGGAAAAAAAAATTTTTGAATAAACAACCAAACTAAAACTGACTGTGGTGGATATTCTAGGTTAAATAGATGAAACAATTTAAATGTTACATCTATGGCATGTAAAATGGAAAAAACTTTATATTTTATAGAGTCAAAATATACAATTATTTCTTGTGGGTTCTTAGGAGTACCAACTACCATAATAAAAGGCTGTATTGGAGATTTTTCGCTACGACGGATATTAATGTATTCTTCTATTTCGCAAACTGAGTTTTTAAATATGATGAAGCTATTCTGTGAATCTTTGATTGAATATTTTGTCTGATTTTTTTTGCCTGTATGATCCCTTGTGACTTTTATCGATGTTGGTATAAAGATTGCATGTAGTAAATAAAATAAAATTGTGTTCTTCCCATCTGAAATATTAAATTTTTTTTTTTAACATTAAAATAATACAATTATATTTTAAATGGTACAATACAATATTGATAGTGATAGTATAATTACCATCTATCTAGTCACTACAAAATAAGATTAAATAAACAGTTTTACTATACAAATTATTAAAAGTATTAAGTCCTTATTGGTTATACACAACTACAATAATATATTATCATATACATACTTTATTCATATAAAGTTAATATTGTTATTTCTAATTTCCAAAATTATAACAAACAATTTTATTGAACTTTTGTGGTAATTTACAGTGTATGTACCTATTTCACTTTACATGATTATTCAATATTAAATTATACCAACACACCCTTATTAATAATTTAATAAAAATAAATTTGTTTAAACCAAATATCATTATTTAAAGTCATATAATATTTTGCCTATTTAATCTAATTAAATATATCCATTAAACCCATTATTTTACCAAAAATAACAGAAATGTTTGTATAATATTATAGAATAAGATTATTTTTATTTTAGTACCTATTAATATTCAAGTATAAGTATAACACCTTAACAACAAAAATTAGAAAAATGTAACTTGATGGATTATTTAAGTCTTAATCCTAAATTATTATTCTATAGCCACTACCTATTAGCTCTACATTTTTTATAAAAATAAAACTGTAAGAAAAAAAAAAACTGTCATACTTAGACTTATATCTGCAGTTGAATCCTTTAAACTTTCAAATAACTGTCGGCTTGAGGTGTCCTTTATTTTATCATCCAATAAGTTTATGATTCTTTCTGATTTTTCTTCAAACGTAGAAATTAGATTAGAGCAACTGGGATACATTGTGTTAAAATCTATGTCAACCTGAAAATATTATTTTAATTTTTAAGTTATAAATAATGTACCTATTTATATGAGGTTAAGATCTATTATTTCCAAAGCCTTTACACTGAAACTTTAACCTTTACAATAAATTATAACAAAGGTCGCCATTGACCGTTTGGCCACCCCTGAAATATGGGTTATTAGTTTGGTGTAAGAGGGGTATTAGAGTGTGGTAAGTTGATGAACTAAATGATTAATATATTTTACTTTATTAAATAATAATGAGGAAATCTTGAAACTTTGTATAAACATTTTCTTAAATAACAAGAATAAACTGTAATAATTTCAATCCTTAATATTTAAGTCTTTATTACATTTTGCAAAAATAATTCTGAATTTGTCATCTTATCCATATAATCTGGGGTAAGTTGACTAGATTAATCAATGAAATATACCAAAAAACTATAAATGTTTCTATTGACACCATCTTTCGGGGGAATCAAAACAAAGCACTTAAAAAATATATAAAATAATTTTTTAACAAAAAAACAATTTAAATATACACACTTAAAGTACTCAATAACACAAATATTTTGATGTATTGATCACCTATAAAGTCCAAATAGAAAAGTTTTTATGATACTTCAAACTTGAAAAGTGTTTCTATTCACCCTGTTTTACGGTACCTACCTACATTTTTTTTTTTTTATATCAAGAATTAATAATAACATATTTTTAAATTAAAATAAAGTAAAAATTACCAGTCTGTATCCTAAAGGTAGTTTATAGTTGCTCCAATTGCTAAGTATATCATGAGTAGATGTTGAATTTTGAATACTTTTTAAACGGTACTGTGTTGTTGCTTTCCAGTTATATTCCAAGTCAGGGAAAGAGCAATTATTATCATGTTTGATTTGTTCAATAATATACTGTACATCATTTTCTGGTTCTGCAACATACCAATTCAATAAAGATAAGTATCTTCATTTTTAAAATTTGGGATAGATTCCTTCATAAAGAATATGTTACCTACAAGGCTTAAATATTAAATCTTAATAACATACCAAAATGTAAATCGTGTTTGCGATTAAGTGGTTTCTTCGATGATTTTGTATGAGGGCTAGAGGGTATTAGACCACTAGTTTTCAATGTTCGCATAGAGTTGTAATATTTAGCATACAGCTTACCCTTTGGATTCTTGTTTGTGTCATATTTTAAAAAATATGTATCCTAAAAAGTTAAAAAATATAAGTAAAATAGAATAAATATAATAATAAATAAAAATACTAACTTTTACTTCTGTTGGAAATATATCAGCAATTTGATCAGCAATACTATTAGCTAGGCTCACAGACATGGATATTTTCTTAGTTATGACATAATTTATGATAGTATCAACCAACAATGTTCTTATGTTGTCGTTTAATTTGTGATTTGTCTTATAATAATCGTTAATCATTAAACCGGTTGAACACTCATTTAAAATTTCTCCAAGATTTATGGGAATGGCTGTAGACAATTTTTCTTGAAGAAGTTTTTTGCCCAAAGTAGTTGGAGTCAGTGATGTTTTAGGAGATACATTTTTTGAATTTTGCCACATTTCTAAGTTATTAGAAAATAATATTCTAATGCCAAGTGGGTAATTCTTCAGAAGTTCATTTGTGTGGTTAACTTTCATGAT
>JANEHU010002048.1:0-57898 GCA_027563435.1 Nasonovia ribisnigri
GTACAATTAACATAAAGAGTAATAATAGTGGAGGAAGTACTGGACCGATAATTATTGAAAAATCAAAACAAATAGACAAGAAGAGTAGCGAAACAAGGCAGGAATTTAGGCCAAGGGACGGAATAAAACTTATTATAACAACAAACACGACGTTGGAAGAAGTCGTACCAACAATAAATCCGTATGACATTTTAGTTAAAATGGTTAAGTCCTGAGGTAACACAAGTTTACCGGAACCCGAAACCGATGAGGAAAGAAAAGCAAGAGAAAATGTTCGTTGGAAAAAACGATTAGAAATTCTCCGGAAGATGCCAAAATTACATTCACCAGAAAACTACGGACAAAGGTTTAGTACTGTAGCAAACCACACCATAATAAAAGTTGAGGAAAATAACGTAACCATATTACATTATGAGATAATAATAGCTACGGGTATAGCAATATTAGTAATAATTATCGTACTAATATATATAATATACCAATACAAGTGCGGAGATAGAACTAGTCATAGAAATACAAATCCAGAAGAAGATGATCACGAAAATGTGGCATTACAGGAAGTAGAATAAAAGGGAAAAAATTTTATTATTAAATAAGTAATTTAAAAAAAAAATTTTTTAGACTAAGTTAACTAAAGGAATTAGGTAATTTAAAATTAGGTTATATTAAGCAAAAAGAGAAAAATATATATAAAAATTTTATAGGTTAAAATTAATATAGGGTTGAATGTAGAGGAAAAAAAAAACAACGAAACAAGCTTATGCTATGAAAATAACAACGTATAAAATTCTATTGTGTGCTGTAGAGCAACCAGGAGGAGACCGGTGGGTGTTGCGACTATATTCTATTGGAACGAGCAACCTCCGAATCTCACTGGAAGCGAAACTGTAGAACAATTAGAATTATTCGAGCGTATGGCGGGCTCTGCGATAAAAAGTTTCAGTGAAACTAGGGATAGAGCCTGGACATGGCCGAAGGATGACAAATGGATGAGGTTTTTAATGGACTGTAACAGTCGAATAGCGTATTTGAAAGGACCGGAACCAAGAGGAGAATACCTGGGTTACGTGTCATAGAGAAAAATTATTGGAAACCAATATTAATATGTATATATATATTTTAGGTTTATTTTAATAACATTCGTTCAAGGACAACTTCCATATACGGTGGAAGAATTTAATAATCAAACAATGATGTATTATGAAAACAACGGAATAGTCAGGTTAACAGGTGCGAATTGGCAGCTGATTACGTATTTACCGTTAAAAACTATGATGATAGACACGATAAGTTATACAATGAGATAGGTGTAATGACTAACCGATGTAAAGACAAATTGTCAGCGTATGAAATTTGTTCGAGATTCGATAATATTCTAAAAACTATGTTTAAAGAAATTTCAATTCATAGAGAAAAAATGTACGAATCAATAGGTAGATATGAAACGGAAACTACGGGACAGACCACTACAGGTCCAATTAGGAAAAAACGGGGACTAATGAATTTCATGGGATCCGCGATGAAAACACTATTCGGGGTATGTGATGACGATTGTGCTAGGGAGACAGTCGAACAAATAGGTAAAATAGAAAATACTAATGAACGAATGATTCATGTGTTGAGAAATCAAACAACCGTCGTAAAAACAGCAATAACTAGTATAAGTGCCGCGTCGGTTGAAATAAATAAACTATACTTGGAATTGGAAAAAAAACAAAATGTAATAAGTGAAAAAATTAGTGAATTAATAAATAATACACAAACGTTAGAAACACTCGAGTTATCAAACAGGATACATGTATATTTACGGCACTATTGACACGTATCGACTATTAGCGCGATAATCACGGCAGCAAGGTCAGGCGTAATACACCCGAGTTTAATGACACCACGCGAATTATCGAATAATTTGATACAAGTAAAACTAAATTTACCAATTAATTTAAATTTACCCATGGGTACGAATCCAAATGAGATATATGAATTAAGTAAAATCACTAAGATGGCAGTTTTCTACAGTGGAAGTCAAATTGTTTTTAATATTAAAATACCATTAATTACGGAATTGGAATTGACAATTTATAGAATTTTGCCGATTCCCCAACCAATAGAGACAGTCATAAATGGTGAAATTGATACAGAACACAGTGTGATTTTGAAACCTGAGTTTCAATTCGTGGGAATAACTAAGAATCGTAAACAGTACACAACGTTCACGGAAACGCAATTATTACATTGTAGTGAAACAGAAATATTCACTATTTGTCCGGAATTCCAACCAATACAGCACGAATCAAATAGGCAACCATGTGAGATATCATTATTTAAAAATCCGGATGTATTACCAAAAACTTGTGAAACAGGTATAATGATTTTATCGAAAAATATGTTTCACAAATTAAAATATATGAATGCGTGGATTTACACCACAAAGGGGGAAACACTGACAGTAACATGTCAGGGCAATCGGGAACCATTTATATTGAAAATTAAAAATCAAGGATTAATAACATTAAACCAAGAATGTAGAGCTTACGGAGAGGATATAATACTTAACCCAACGAGGGATATAAAATCAAAATATTATGTTAATTTCATACCACAGGTAGGTGCGGGAAAATTAATATTTACGGTACCTGAGAAAATAAAGGATATCAAATTACCAAAAATGAAAATTAATTACGATCCGAGTAAATTGAGTAATATACATGAAATGGCACATTCCTTAGACGAGGTGCAAGGTATGATAAACGACGAAATATTGAGACAATCGGGTAATGAAACAAGGGACAATACTCATAGTTATCTGTTATATGCGACATTGGGACTATTTATTATTTCAGTTATGTTACTATTGTTTATATATGTAACATATAAATGTAAATTAAGTTCATGGGCACCCGTGAACCAACCAAAGTATGATATGGTACCACTAAGTAGAAGTAAGTTCTACGTGGAAACACAAAAAACGGAACCTATATGTGAAATCCCAGTTGTCGAAGTTAGACAGGCAAATCCAAAGGTGGAAAATATACCACCTATGATTAAGTAAAAAAAAAAAAAGAGTACAATAACATAATAATATAACTAAAAATAAAGAAAAATTTTTATAAAAAAAAATTTTTATAATATATAAATGTTTTAGTAAGTATAACAATTAATAGTATGTAAGATTATATTATAGCAATTAACATTGATAATTAAAACAAGTAAATAATGACGAATATTATAACAGAAGGAGTGTCACCCACAAGTTCGTTATCATGGATTTTGAGTTTTCCATGATAAACAGGACAAGCATGGTGGTAATTTCGGGAGCAATGTCAAATAGTTTGGACAAGTGCAAAATCCGAAAGCTTGAGGGACGACCTTTACTTTTGCCACTTCATGAACGAGTAAGAGAAATGAAAGTTCATGAACTACTGTTGGCCAAGAAAGAAATAAAAAGGATCTTCAAGTGCAAGGAGGTGCTGAGAGAAGCTTGTTTGGCACAGATGGACAAAAGTTTGAGGTCCACGTTAAACAATTTGAACCCGGTGTTCATAGAAAATTACATTAGTAAGGGGGACAAAATTAATATAATAGTACTGTGGAATGGACATTCCGATCAAAACATAATAAAAAGATTAGAAATAGATCATTTTCCCATCCTTAACATAACCTGTTACGATAAAACCAATAACCATACATTTACGATACAACTAGAAAAACTAAACAATAAGAAAATAATTTTCGAATGGGAAATAGGAAATTTCAATAAAAACGGACGATTATTGAACTTAGAGGAAACACACGGAATGATCTGTTCTAAAAAACATAGGATAACATATGTACATGATCCTAAAACGGATGTAAGACTTACAAAGTGTATATTCGACTATGTTCTGAAGAAGCAGGGATACGTGGAGCTGACGAGTCATTTTCAGTAATACGTACGATTTTAGGGAAATAGGTGTAAGAAAAATAAAATAAATAAATAAATAAAATATATATAAGGAAATAGAAATTAATATAGTAATGTTAAGTGAAACAGGATAGTAGTTCAAAAAGATACGAGGAAGTGAGGAATATAACATTTGAATAATTGGTGACTCGCTTAAATACTTTGAGAATTTGAAAGTTATAAGAGACCAACCAACTGTTAAAGTGGGTAAGATAGAGACTCAAAAATAGTAAGAGGATGGTCATAGTAAAGTTGGTCGCAGATTATATTTTACATGAGATGTGAATAGTGAAGTAGATCTGGGGACTAAGTTTGGTGTGATAACAAACATCTGATAAAAAAAATAATAATAATAAAAGAGGTAAATAATAAGATAAAGTTAAACTAGTGTTGGGAAATTATTCTAAATATATAACGTAACTAGTAATTATATATATGGAAAAAAAATAATAAAAAATATATATAATAATAAAATATTGTAATAGAATAAGGAGTTAATAATCATTGTATTTTTATATTTAATAATATAATTATTCTTTTATCTATTATTCATGATTATATTAAAGTAATATCATATTTAATCAGAAATATAATAATATAAAACGTACTAACTTAGATATTAAGGTAATATTTTATTGTATTTAAAGGAACAAATATATTGTATTATTATACTAACACAAATAAATTAACCAATATGAATGTATGAATATTGTAATCACCAAATAAGTATATTATATTATATTATGTTATATCACTGTATTAATGTAAATGCGAAGCATACATAAAAATTATATTATATATTCTAAATCGAACACTGTAACTATGTTGTAAACAAATGTATATGTATTTTGGAAAATTTTTTAAAAAATATCTGTAAACATGTATACCAATTGTAAACAAGTTAAGTTTAACTTGTAATTGAACTATTGTGAACTATTAGATTTTTGGATTTATTTCTATCGTTTAAGCGATATAAATAAATCTTTAAGGGGGAAGGTGCTAGGAGCCAGTGACCCGGAACAATAGTAATAGTTGATAGGAGCCAGTGACCCGAAATAACAGTATTAATGTATAACTAACATAGGGGGTACGTCCGAAGGACAAGGCATGCAAAACAACCATTCTAGGAAGTGAAGGGCAACCGGTAAAACACGATATATGCAAATACCAAGAAGACAAGAACTATTATTCTATTTAGACAGCCGAAATATAATAATATATATATATATATTATTATGTGTATAAGAATATATGCGCAAATATCTAATCTGCGAATACCGGATTACAAGGACAACACTGACAGGAAAGCATAGGCGTAAGCATTCTGAGAATAGACAAGCATCCGGCACGTGCGAGAACCCGGATGCGCGCTATCAGTGGCTGGGGGGAGACCAACGGGATATATAAGGGACCCCGAAACAGCCTGTATTTTAGACGTGATCTGACCAAGCTACTCTGAGCACCTTCTCGTCACTCTACTCTACGATTAAACTGGACTTAGAAATATTTCCATTAATCATAAATTGTACTTAGAATATTTTTGTTACATTTAATATTTTACGAATAAACGTTCAGTGTTTGAATAAATAAATTACATTCAGTAGAAATACAAACTGTCTACGATTATTTTACAATTGAGTCAAGTCTTTGACCATTTCATCTGGTAACCTCGCGAGTTGGCTACTATATTGTGGCACAGCCGAGTTCAAGTACAAGGAACTGGCTGGGGTTTACTACAATACAATAATATTATATCATTGAATTCAAAAGCAATACCTTCCATTATACAGTGACCCCCTACTGTACAGCAAAGCGACATCCACTTACCCCATCTTTTTATTATTTCAGTTTGTGTCATCTGGCCAAAGGGAAATGATAATAAATGCATACAAGCACCATCGTAATCTAAATCCTGATGTTAAAATGGTTCATCTTAAAAAAAACCTTATCACAAGAACTGGGAATTGGAGTTGGAACTATTTATCAAACGGTCTTAGAGTACAAACGGTCCAAAACAATTTCATCTCCTAATAGAACCAAAAACTTTAAAAGTGTGAAAGATAAGGTGGATGGTT
Source organism: Nasonovia ribisnigri (assembly GCA_027563435.1). Classification (NCBI taxonomy): domain Eukaryota; kingdom Metazoa; phylum Arthropoda; class Insecta; order Hemiptera; family Aphididae; genus Nasonovia; species Nasonovia ribisnigri. The sequence continues at coordinate 6,019 of JANEHU010002048.1, forward strand.
TTGATATAGATAAGGTGGATGCTATAAGACGAAAGGTACATACATTTTGGCATGATCGTGAGTTCCCTACGTTAGACAAAATACTTCAAGTCGTTAATGTAGACGAGGATTTATCCAATTTCTCTCGTACCTCACTGTACAGATTATTAAAATATATGGAGTTTGAATACGTAAAACAAGGTCGTAATAGCGCTTTCATTGACAAAATGGAAATTATTGTTTGGCGGAGGGAATATTTAAGGGCAATACGGCGATATCGAGAGCAAGGTCGGCCTATATATTATTTAGACGAAACTTGGGTCAATGCTGGTGAAGTTCCGAACAAAGTATGGTGTGATAAATCCATTATATCAGCGAGAGATGCGACTTCGAAAGGCCTTACAACCGGCGCAGTAAAACCGAGTGGTAAGGGGAAACGTCTTATCGTTTGTCATATATGTTCCGAAGACGGATTCGTCCCTGACAGTCTGTTATGCTTCGAGTAAAAAAAAAAAACACTCAAGACTATCACGACAAAATGAATGGGGAATGTTTCCGTGACTGGTTGGAGAGTATTTTGCTAAGACTGAAAGACAATGCGGTTATTGTTATGGACAACGCTCCTTACCACTCCGTAAAACAAGACAAGTGCCCAAATACTAATTCGAAGAAAGCCGATATTGTTTCGTGGCTTGAGAGCAAAGGACAGATTGTAGATCCTTCTGTAATTATTCGAGAGCTAATTCCTATTGTAAATAGATTGAAACCAATGTATAAGAAATACGTCATAGATGAAATGGTCAAGGCCCATAATAAAGTTATACTTCGATTACCACCATATCATTGTGAGCTCAATTCGATTGAGCTCGCGTGGTCTAGTGTAAAAAACCACGTCAGAATGAATAATTCAACTTTCAAGCTCAATGATGTCAATCGATTGCTAATAGAAGGCATACACAGAGTAAATTCCGACATGTGGAAAAACTTTATCAAACATGTAATTGGCGAGGAAGATAAACTATGGAACATGGACTTCGTGGTTGATGAGTTAATGGCTGAACGAGTACCATGTGTTTTGAATGTGGCTCCCGGTGACTCGGACTCGGACTTGGACTCAGACAACGACGTTCGACCTCTTTCAGATGATTAATATTAAATTTGTATTATTATTTTAATCGATTATTGTAATCGTATTATTATTATTCGTTTGACTATTGCCTACATTATATTTATGTTGTTATGATCTACTATTATTCTTATTACTTTTATCTAAAAAATTAGTGTTAAGATTTGACGAAAATTCTCTGACGAAAATTGTCAAGTGATAGATAGACAACATCAATACTCCACGACCGCGGTATAGTGCAGTACTAATTAATAATTACTAAAGTAGCCGCAGGCCTCCACGTCTTCGTGAAACTTCGGCTAGCAAGGTGGGGGAAATTTGGCCTCGGCACTGCCACAGCCGTCAGTTGCATGCGCAAAAGTGACCGTTCTCTTTTGGAACGGAGTATATACATGGACACGGAATTATAGATTCTGAATCTGGAGATCAGAAGAAGCCAGAAGTAATTACATACTATAATTCCACAAAAGGTGGCGTTGCTCTGTATATTAATCCTTTTTGGAATATCATTTAATACAACTGATAAATTCAAATTGGTATCATCAGGTTTAATATTACTGTTATGTATGTTACCTAATTAATATTCATACTATTATGTAATCGGTATCGACGATAGTGCGATACTGCGATAGCCGTTTTATATTATAATAAACAGTCTTAATTAGATCGCACTCACTGTAAGATGTTTCGTTGACCGCTGCCCTCCGCGCAAATCACTTAATAAGGTGCAGATATAACATTTGGCGACGAAGATAATGCGTTAGGAAAATCGTATAGATTATAATGTGCGTGATTAATATATGAAAAGTGTTTGGTTTTTTTTGTGGTCTTGCAAAAAGTACAAACGAAGTTCATAATGTCGAACACAATTTCGTCTTATGTGCCAAATCAGGAACCGTTTAAAAATTATCTTGATCGTTTAAGGGCTCAGTTGGCAGTGTTAAAAGTAAAAGACGATCAACGTCAAAAGTACCTTATTGCGTTTATAGGTTCAGAAGCCTACAGTCAATTGAAGAACGCATGTTTACCGAGTCAGCCCTCAGAAAAGACTTTTGAAGAACTAGTCACATATTTGGACGCTATATATTCGCCACGGCGTTTAGTGGTGAGTGACCGTTTTAAATTTAATCAGTGCTGTCAAAGTCCGGGGGAATCGGTACAAGAATTTATCACTACGTTAAAAAAGTTAGCAAGTCATTGTGAATTTGACACATTTTTGGACGATGCACTTCGCGACAGACTAATTGTAGGTCTAGCGGATGAAGCTTGTCAAAGAAAATTGATGGGTGAGTCATCACTAACTTTTCAGAAAGCATGTGAAAAAGATTTGGACTCAGAATTAGTGAAAAATCAGTCTAACCATATAAAAAATAAATCTCAAGTAAATTGGATCGCAAAAAATTACAAAAATAAACCACAGTCAAAGACAGACCAGTTTAAGAAAAATACCAGTGCAGTACCAAGTAGTAGTCAGTCAACCAATCAAAGCGCCGAGGGGTCAAAACGAGGTAGTCAATCATACAGTCAGTCACAACAAGGATCAAGTAAGGAGATGAGTCAATGTTACCGGTGTGGAAGAACTCATGATGCTCGTAACTGTCCAGCAAAACATTGGGAATGTTTCAATTGCTAACTAAAAGGACATGTAACGGTAATGTGTAGAAATAATAAAAAAAATATTAAATTAGTGGAAACTGTTAATAATATACAATGTATAAATAGTATTGAAAATTTAAAAGTAAATGAACCACTTATTATTGATTTGGTTGTAAATGATCAGTTAATGACATTTGAAGTCGATAGTGGTGCTTCAGTTACTGTTATACCAAAAGTGATTTTTGACAGATATTTTAGAAAGACTAAATTAAAAAAAGAAAAATGTAATCTGTCATCAGTAAATGGGGAACCTATAACAGTAGTTGGTCAATTAATTGTAAATGTGAGTACCTCAAAAAATGAAATTATTAAGTTACCGTTAATTGTAACAGAAGATTGTGTAAAAAAGTCACTTTTGGGTCGTTCGTGGTTAAATGAATTGTGTCCTGAATGGAAAAATATTTTTAATTGTCATAAAATAAAATTAGAATGTTATGAAATAAATTGTAAAAAAATTGAAGGTATAAAAAAAAGCAATGAAAATCAAGCGAACGATATAGTGAGTGAAATTAAGTTGAAATTTCCGGGTGTAGTAAAAAGGTTGGTCAATGAGGAAGAGTGTATAAAAGATCATGAAGTAAATTTGGAACTAAAAGAAGAACTGGTGAGATTAGAAAAGGAAGGGGTAGTATCGCATGTGGTAACGAGTGAGTGGGCGTCTCCGATAGTTATAGTTCCAAAAAAAAATAATAAAATACGAATTTGTGTCGATTTTAAAAATACATTAAATCCTTACGTAAAAGTAGATCAACATCCGTTACCAAGAATAGACGATGTATTTAATAATTTAACAGGAGGACAATGTTTCACGGTAATAGATTTATCGGAAGCATATTTACAACTTCAGGTAGCATCGTCGAGTCGTCATTTTTTGACTGTAAATACTCATAAGGGATTATATCAGTTTAACAGACTTTGTTATGGTATAGCTTCAGCTCCTAGTAAATTTCAAGCGGTAATGGAAAATATTTTAATTGGGCTAGAAAATATTCAAGTGTATTTGGATGATATTATAAGTGGAAAGTCCGTCGATGATTGTAAAAGTAAAGTTTGGTCGGCATTAAGTCGCTTGCAAGAGTATAGGGTAAAAATAAATTTTGATAAATGTCAATTTTTCCGTTCAAGCGTAGTATTTTTAGGTCATATGATAGATAAGCACGGGGTTCACCCAACGGATGATAAAATGGAAGTGATTTTAAATGCTCCGCAACCAAAAGACATAAGTCAATTAAAATCGTTCTTAGGTTTAATTAATTATTATCAAGGTTATATTCCAATGTCATCGACTATTTTAGCCGCATTATATAATTTGACAAAAAAAATGTTAAGTGGATTTGGGCAAAAGAGTGCGAGTTAGCATTTAAAAAAGCGAAATCAGTATTAAAAGAAAGTCAGTTATTAGTTACTTATAACCCAGATTTGCCATTAATTTTGACGTGCGATAGCTCTAGTTATGGCGTGGGTGCAGTACTAAGTCATAAAATAGATAAGGAAGAAAAACCTATTGTGTTTGCATCGAGTACATTATCGGCAGCTGAAAAAAATTATTCTCAAATCGATCGTGAGGCATTAGCTATTATATTTGGAATAAAAAAATTTCATAAATATTTGTTTGGTCGAAAGTTTATTTTAGTATCGGATCATTTGCCGTTAAAGACATTATTTAATCAAAACAAAAATATTCCAGTACATGCTTCGTCGAGACTTCAGAGATGGGCTATAATATTATCGGGTTATGATTATGAATTTCAATATAGAAAGGGGTCAAATATAAATAATACTGATGCGCTATCGAGATTACCTATAGAGGGAAATATTGATGAAGATTTAGGTTCAATAATGTTAGTTGAACAGTTACCATTAACGTTTCACGAAATAGCAAAGGAAACAAGTGAAGACGCTGTTTTAAAAATAGTTTGTGAGCAGGTTAAGTCTGGTTGGGTTGGCCATAAAAATGATAAAAACGAGTCAGAACCATATTTTCGTAGGAGGTCCGAATTATCTATTGAAAAGGAATGTTTAATTATAGGAAATAGAGTTGTAGTTCCAAATATATTAAGATAGCAAGTGTTAAATATTTTACATAAAAACCACCCAGGTATAGTTCGATCAAAAATGTTAGCTCGATCTTATGTATGGTGGCCAAATATAGATAGTTGTATTGAAAAGTATATAAAATGCTGTTCACAATGTCAGTTTAATCAAAACGATAAAAGTAAAAATGATAAAATGTTTGTCCCCTGGCAGAAGTCAGAAAAACCATGGCAGCGTATTCATATTGATTTTTTGGACGTAAATAAAATTAATTTATTAATTCTAGTAGATAGTGGAAGTAAATGGATTGAATGTTGGGCGTTAAATAATACAACCGCAACAATGGTAATCAGAGTTTTAAGCCGTTGTTTTTGTACCTTTCGATCGCCTGAAATACTTGTGTGCGATAACGGACCGCCGTTCGGTTCAAAAGAATTAAAAACATATTGTATTAATAATAGTATAAGGTTATTACATTCTCCACCGTATAATCCGGAGTCAAACGGTTTGGCCGAGAGAGGGGTACAAACTATTAAGGAGATATTAATGAAGTCACTGTGTAATGAGAGAGAGATAACGAGAATGCAAACGAAAATAGACGATGTATTATTGTCTTATCGAAATACACCGTCAGCTGATACAGATTGTTGTCCAGCAGAAATTATGTTAAATTTTAAGCCAAAAACACAATTAACAGTATTAAAACCAAAAATAGGGAGGAACATAATTTTAGAGCACTCATTTGGAAAATCGGAAAATTTTGAAATTAATGAAAAAGTGTTAGTAAAAAACCCACAAGCAAAAGGTCAAAATTGGTTACCAGGTAAAATTATGAAAGTACTGAGTAGTTGTAGGTATTTAGTGATGATGAATGGAAGTGTGAAAATTGTGCATATAAATAAATTAAAATCTAGTATGTTGAGCGAAGGAATACATCAGAGTGAATAAAAAAAAAATGTATTAGTTATTATTGTTATTATTGTGTGTTATATTATTATTTATTATATTATTATGTAATTATTATGTGTACAATTATAATATGTTGTTTCAGTGTAATAAGAATGTGAAATCAAAAGTAATTGAATTATAAAATGTTATTAGATTATTATTATTTTTAAGGAGGAATAATGTTATGTATGTTACCTAATTAATATTCATACTATTATGTAATCGGTATCGACGATAGTGCGATACTGCGATACTGCGATACTGCGATAGCCGTTTTATATTATAATAAACAGTCTTAATTAGATCGCACTCACTGTAAGATGTTTCGTTGACCGCTGCCCTCCGCGCAAATCACTTAATAAAGTGCAGATATAACAATTACCAGTGTTTATTACTGGTTCGATGAAAATGTTAATTCGTAATTTTTCATCAATTATTGTCCTTTGGAACAAGATCGACATATATTATTAAATGTACTTTTATTTACTGAAAAAACATTTTCATCGAACCAGTAATAAACACTGGTAATATTAAACCTGATGATACCAATTTGAATTTATCAGTTGTATTAAATGATATTCCAAAAAGGATTAATATACAGAGCAAAACTTTTAATATCAAAGGAATAATAGAGTTTATACCACCAGCAACAAAAAATATAAATTCAATTGGACATTACATTGCATACACTTATAGACACCATACAGATAATTGGGAAAAAAATGATGATTTGGGAAATTCAATACGGAGTGTACGGCAAAGTACACGTATTTTAATTACAATTTTACTGAATAAATATGGAGCAAAATTATCAATTAGTTGTATTTTTGAATCTTTAGGATATTCTTTTCCATCTTTTTGCAAATATCTACCATACATAAAAAACTTTGTATTTTTAATATTCATAAAATTATCCATATTATTTATTTTAAAAGTTGTATCTTTATTAGGCATATTAAGGTGTGTGTTATTCACAGGTATAAAAGTTCTATATTGAACTCTTTCAATGTGTTCATCATACTTTTTAAATATACTATTCATTATTTATAATATCAAAAAAAATAAAAAAATAAAAAATATTACTATAAAATGAATTTTATTGAAATAAAACCACCTAAAACAGATAAAGATAAAAAAAAATCTTTATTTCCTTTACCTATGAGAGGTATAATATCAGGTTCATCAGGATCAGGTAAAACAACAGTCATGCTGAGTATAATTCTAAACCATTGGACAAATTATGAATATTTATATATTTTTACAAAAAGTCTCGACCAACCAATTTATAATGACCTAATAGAAATATTTGAAGGTATACCTGAGATTGAAACTCATTTCTCTGATACAGATATAATATCTATAGATGAATGTAAACCTAACAGCTTAATTTTTATTGATGATTGGCCTCTTAAAGATCTAAATGATGTTTTTGAGATGTTTAGAAGATCAAGACCAAAAAATATTTCAGTTATTTATTTAATACAATGTTATACTACTGCAAATTTACAAAATATAAGAAATAATTTTTCTATTTTAATTCTTTTTAAATCAACTCATTATGTTAAAAAAATTTGGGAGGATTTTTTAAGTAATATTATTTCTTTAAATGAATTTAAAACATTATGTTCAACTTGTTGGAAAAATTATTATGGTTTTATAACAATCGATCTAAAAAATAATCGTTTTTACTATAAACTTGAAAAATTAATAAAAAATTAATATTTTTTCATATAATAAATGAATGTTAATCAAACACAAAAAAATTTAAGGAATATTATAAAAAAAAAGAAATTAAAAAAAGTTACATTTACAGAACCATCAGAAATACAAAACAATTTTAAGGAAGGAAGTAATTTAGAAAAAAAAACTAAAAGAATTATTTTATAAATTGATTATTTTTTACTACTTGACTGTGCATTATTGGATTAACTTTGATAAAAGGATTATTAGGGTCATAATAAAAAACATACAATAGTTCCTCTTGGTTAACTTTTTCATTAATAGATGAAACAGATTTTTCAATTATGTTGCAATGTACTTCTAATAATCTTTTATTTATATTACTATTATTTAATATTTCTATATCTCCTACATGTTTATATAAATAATAATTATTAATATCAAAACCTAAACTTGATTTTAAATTTTCGTCCAACGAAAAATATTTTTTTGATCTTAATGAAATAAAATTATTATCAAATTGTAATTTGATACTCGAAGGTAATAAACTAATTAATTGATCTATTGAATAGTTTCCATTTATTGCAGTTTTAATTTCCAAAAATGTAGTATTATTTATATTATCTGATTCAATATCAATTTCAGTATTTCGAGTAAATATAACACCATTTATATTTTTGAAAAATCCTTGTGTAAAAAATGTTGGTTCTTCTGTACCTGTTTTACTGGTCGCAGAATCATAATAACTACTGGTATAATTAATGAATGGAAATCCTAAATAATTTTTTAAATTATCATCAAATAAATAACTATATTCTGTATTAATATTTAATTTATTATGTTTATCTATTGTAAGATTTATAAAATTTATGTTTTCATCACCATTCAATATTGAGTCTAATTCATCTATTGAATAAATACCAATAGGTATTTTATGAAAAATATTTTTTTCATCATCTTCATTTATAGTAAATACACATTCTTTCTCTATATTTATATATTTTTCATCGGAAGTAGGACTAATAAAAAATTCAAATGTTGTGTTTGGAAAACCTAAATATTTTTTTAAATTTTTATCTAAATTATAATAACAAGGGGATTTAATTTGAATTTTTTTATTATCTAATGATTATAATACAGGTTTAATTAGATAATTTAATTTTACAATATTATATTCACCTTTTTCTAAATTTATTACTATCTCGCCATGGACACATGACGCAGCGGAACCCGTAACAGATTAAATTAAATAATGAAACTTGTCAATTTATGACAGTTTAGGGTTTTTATGAACTAATGACGAGAATGTGTCTCGATTAGGGGTGCGCGATTATGACAATCGATTAACAATTAAAAAATCGATTGTTGTGTGTAGTATCACAGATTAATGAAACACGATAAAAATATATCCGTTATCATAATATTGATCTATTTATATCTTCTGTAGATACAAAATTTGTTACATTAATCCATAACGTCGTCAATACAATTATTATTAAAATAACGTTTAGTTTACGAATTACGATATACGAATTTACAATTACCTATTGGCTAATGGCTATTACCTCAATTTAAATCATGAGTGAAGTGTGGCAAGTTTTTATTAAAACTGACTGTGATTTACGTGCCCAATGTCAAATCTGTAAAAAAACGTACGCCAATTCAGGTACACATACAACAAATTTATGGAATCACCTTCAGTCCAAGCACAAGTCAAAATTTAAAGAGTTGGATGATCAGCGCAAAGGATTTTCAGGATCGCCATCGCCATCCTCGTTGTTAGTTAACATTGATGAATGTGATGATGAGTAAGTTTTATTTATGTGTATTATTTGTAACATTAAGTATTAATTATTTAAGTAGGGTAAAGTTGGGTACTGACTACTGACCACTGGGTAACTGCATAGTGAATTCTGATAAGTGATAGGTCGATTGTTAACGTAATAACGTCAAATCTATGACACAAATAACCACCTATTTATTGGGATATTAAATAAGAATAAATAATGATTGAAAATGTTTTATTCATTTTTTCATAATCTATTATTATTTTTTTAAGTTTTATGTTAAGCAATAAGTTTTTTAACTACCTATCCTTAAAGTAATTACTAAATATAGCCATTTATAAATAAATACCTACTTTTAAAAATTTAAATTTTTAAATAACTGATTTTCAACAAATTATTAGTACCTACCTATTATAATATATATTAGATTAGTTGGATCATACAATTTTTATTAATATTTTAGGCTAACACTTAAATTTTTAAAATATTATACACAAACGTTTAGGTTAAATTATAATTTAGTTTAATAATGTCAAAAATGTTTACTGTAATAATTTACTTTTAATGTGAATTTAAATTGGTTTAATGTCTCAAGTTTTATTTTTAGGGGTTCATTTTCATCAACAGCAACAACAATTCCATGTTCAGTAAACAGTACCAGCTCAAAAATGAAAAATGAAAAAAAAATGAACCAATTACCAATTACATCTTATACACTTACTGCAACTGCTCAGGCAAGAATCGACAATGTGCTAGCTTATTTCATTTCTACAGATATGATGCCGTATAGTATTGTTTCAAAAGATGGATTTAAAATGTATACAAATGCCCTTAATGCTAGTTATAAAATTCCAAGCCGCAAAACAATGACTGAATCAAGGATACCTTATCTCTACAAGGTGACTAAGGACAATGTTGAAACTATTGTAAAAAATACATTGTTCATGTCATTCACTACTGACTGTTGGACATCAGTAGCAAATCAGCCATTTATGGCTTTGACAGGTCATTATATTGACAATGATTTTAATTTAGGTATGTACAAAAACCAAAATACTACCTAATTATTTTAGTCATAGTTAAATATTTTATCAGTTTTTTTTATTTAATTTTGTTGAAGAACAAAAAAATAACAAACATTCAATGTAATTTTTACATACGTAGCCCGTAGGTCATTAGTTTATTGCCCTAGTATTATTAACTCATTTAAATTATTTATTTTTAAATTTACAGGTTGTATATGTTTGGGATGTATTTAACTTATTGAAGATCATACTGGTGACAATATAGCTGATGCATTGATTATGTTATTCTTGGAATATAATATTGAAATCCCAAGCAATAAAATATATTCATTTACAACTGACCATGGATCCAATGTATTAAAAGCAGTTAAAAATTTGAATATTACTCATACACCATGTTTTGGACATGCTTTTAACATAGCTGTCGGAAGAATATTTCTTCTTCAACAAGTAAATGCAATTGTAGTAAAAGTAAAAAAAATTCAAAATATTTTTGCACATAGCTGGCAGGCAGTAAAACATTTAAAAACTGAACAAGAACGATTTGGTTTAAAATGTATAAAATTTCCGTCATATTCAAAAACCAGATGGTGGTCTCTTCTCGATTTAATTAAAGTTGTTATTACCCAAGAATTAGCTTTATCAAGTTTTTTACGTACCTACAAAAAAGGAGAGTATAAAAAATGTATAATAGTTGTTGAAGAGTTTGAAGTCTTAAAATGTATTGAAATGGTTTTAAGTCCTATTAGAGAAATTGCAGATAATTTAGCAGGGGAAACCTATGTAACTGCTTCTGCTATATACCCAGTAATTAATAATATAAAAAATAAAATTAATGAGGTATCCACAAATGAAAATACAGCTGAATTAAAAAACGAAATATATAACACAATTTCGGATTTGCTCGATAATCGTTATAATGACAACAATGCATTAAAAATTACTATGGTACTGGATCCTCGATTTAAGATGAAATATATAAATGATACTGATCAAATATCTGTCAAATATGCCATGAAAACTGAATGTCTTAGTGCTTGGATGGTTTGGGATGAAATGCATAATGGTAAAGAAGATGGAACTGATAATTTATCAATGGACAATTATAGTTCTCCATCTAAAAAAGTTAAACAATCTGGCTTGCTTGCAATATTCGGAGAGCCAAATGTTCCTAATGATCGATCTTCAAATCAAGTAAGACTATAAAACCTAGTTAAACCATTCTGATCAGCACTACTAGCTATTACATATTATTTGTATTTTGTTTTATTTAGGAAGATGATACTACACCACATAAAATAGAGAAAGAAATTGAGTTTTATACAGGATTACCTACAATATCATTTTGTCAAAATCCTCTAAAGTGGTGGAATTTAAATTCATCGATGTACCCTTTTTTAACCATTCTTGCAAGAAAATTTCTCACCATTCAAGCTACTAGTGTGGCGTCTGAGAGGGTTTTTAGCAAAGGAGGTCTTATAGTCACAGATCATAGAGCTACACTTACTAATGATCATGCTAGCCAACTTGTTTTTCTATCTGTGAATAAGGCCCATGTTCCAATTCCTGTTTAATAAATACAATTATTTTACTATTGTAAATTTATGTTTTTAGTTTATGCCAAAAAAGGGTTTTTAATTTTTTTACACTTCAGTTGACTACTTGACTAGGTTATGTTTTTTTACATTTAAATTCAAATTTTTTTTTAAAAAAAGGTTTTACATTTTTATTTTATATTTTTAACTATTTATATAATTTGTTAAATACCTACTCCAAAGTGTAGAATTTGAGATTAACAAGAGTACAAGACTGTACAAGTAAATGTTGTTTTTTAATTATTTAAATAAAATAAGTATTATAACTTTGTTAAATGTATTTATTCTAATTATCTAAGTATCTAACATTTAACTTATACCTATATGAGACATGTGACTAAATGTATTGATATATTTTATTAGCATACATTATGTTGTAGAAGTTGAAGTTTTTAAAATCACCAAAAACTCTACAAAAGTCTTTTAAACTTATATCTTATATTTTATTAGTAAACAAGAAATTCTCATTACTATATAACAAAAACAGTTAGTTGAACATATTGTATAAGTGCATAAGTGCATAAGGATTACAAATTTTGTATATAATTATTTTTCCTTACCTATAACAAAGTTAACAGTTTGACAACATAAATAATCAATTTGAGTATTTGACAACATAAACAATACCTATATTAAGTAATTTTAATAATAATATCAGTCTGAGTGATCCGACCCTCTGAGTTCTGAGTTTTTGACCACAAATCACAATGTCTAGCTGATAACATTTGAAATCCTAAGATATATAAGCTTAAAGATAACTGAAAATTAAAGAAACACTTAAAAATTTATCAGCTTTAATTATTAAAATATTAATAAATTATAGGTTTACTTTCGGAAAAGTGGGTCATGAAATTATTAAACAATATTTTAAAAAACACAATATTGTAAAACCAATAGATTCTTTTCTCAAGATCTAAAAAGTTCATGAGGATCTATGATCTACCTCCAATATTACCGGTGGCCCGTGGGTAGGCCTCTGCCGGGATGTCACCAATTTTTTAACACCGGGGGAAGGGGAGAGTCTAAATGCAGCATTGTCAGTAGTCCACTAAAAATCGACAGTTCTAAAATGATACGTTTAATGTTTATCATTTCCACTATAACGATCTTAGTATATTCCTATCTGCTGAATTCTTGAATTGATTAATTATAAATAGCTACATAAATTAATTTAGTGATATATCGATTAATCTATTCACGATTAATCTACTCACGATTGATCGATTAACAATTATAATAAAAAATCAATAATAATAGATTAATCGATTATTTTAAAGTATATTTTAAAAAACAATCGATTATTCAAAAAAAAAATAATCGCGCACCCCTAGTCAAGCCGCTTGGCGAACCCGGTGAGGGTGGGCCGCGCTTTCGGCTGCAGCTTGCAGTACCCATGTCACCACTCGTGCCGACAGTCTCTGTCATTTCGATGTCGTCTCCGTCATCATCGTTGTCACCCCCACCCCACAGTCTAAGGGGGACAGAGTAGCAGTTTCTGTTAGTCCAGGCCAGTAGGTAGTATAAGTATGTTCTATCCAAGTTTTTACATTTACAGGGAAATTTAAAATCGTTTATCCACGACTCTTGCCCTTGAGCAATGAGTTGTGTGGGTGCTTTCTATCCAAGTTTTTATTAGTTACGGGGAAATATAAAAACGTTCATCCACGACTTTTCCGCTTGAGGTGTTAGTGATGACCCCGGGAAAATTTTTACTAAAAAAAGATGTTTTACTCAATTACACATCAATGATTATTATTATGTGTTCTTTTATTATTATTTTTTTTTTCTACTAATATATTTACTTTTTTTTTCCGTATTTATTTTTCATTATTTCAACTTATATGTACAAATATCAATTAATTAACTTGTAGACTCATGGCATGAGTCTACATTTTTTTGTTTTTTTTTTTCTGTTTTTTTTTTATATAAACTTAAATTTTGTAATTATGTGCGATTGCATTTTGAAGTAATTAGATTTTTTAATAACTGATTGTAGTATATTATAATAACACAATATAACTTAATCTGTTTTTTTTCATATTCAGTTACTAATGATCCGCCGTTCACTCAAGTCGTTTTCTTTATTTTCTCAAAGTTTTATTGCATTGTGTAAGTTATTTAATTTCTTCAAAAATGAATTTTCAAAAATGCTCAAATGATTTTGAATCATTAGTTTATCGTGTAAGAAGTGATCCGACTATAGTTCATCCAACATTTTCTTCGTTTTCATCAAGATTTAAAACATTCAAATTATTCCCGTCAAATACTTCTCAAAATAAATATACATTGTCCGAATGTGGCTTAAAATATTCAGGAGTGGATGATGTCGTATCATCATTTTTTATATAACACAATTGCCAAATACTTATAACTTTATTTAAGTGTGATACAACATGTAAATTAAAATATAATAAATGTGGAGTCTTATTATTTATAAGATTCAATTTGCTTTTAATCATTACACATAAATTTATCCATCATCAAATCTTGTAAATTATTGAATGCTAATATTATTGCATTGTCCGCTTTATCTTTTTCGTTGAGTATAATTTTTGCGTTAAATGTACTGGTTTTCCATCTATTTAAAAATCAAAATAATGGATACATATTATAATTAATTATATTTGTATATTATCATAGATATATTATTAAATATACTACACATCACAATTGTTGTTACCTCTCTTTTGACTCTACTTTTTCCATATCAGATGTCTATACTTTTGAACAACCAAATAATCGTCTCCTCCTTGATTCACTGGTGTTTTAATTGAAAAATTACCACCACCTGGTTTTTTTACACGTATACAGTTTTGATTGTTTAATGTTGATCCATCATATTCTTGTTCTAATTTTAATAAATGTGACTGAAACTAAAATCAATATTATTTAATAAATATAATATTTTAATATTTAATATTTTTACTTTTTGTTTTTTTGGTTTAGACTTTATAATGGATTTGTCATTTTTTAAATTCTGTATTTGATTTTTTCGATTACCGTAATGTTCCTAAATTTATATTATCATGTTTTCAACTTAATGATGTTTAATACAGTTAAATTATAAAATATTAATAATATAACAATAATAAAAAATGTATACATACATCGATTTCTTCATCATCCGAATTTTGGTTGCTTGTACTCATCATTGTTATTTTTTGTTTTTTTTTGTTTTCCATTTATATTATTTTTGACTTTTTTTAAATTCTTCATTTTAGTATAAAGTTCCTAAATTGTAATTAATATTATTACAATACTTCGTGATGATTAATGAAAGTAAGCTTAAAATAATAATAATGTTATACATACGTTGATTTCTTCATCATCTGAATTTTGTTCACTTGTGTTAGACATTAATTCATTCAGTTTTTTTTGTTTAATGTTTGTACTGCGTTTGATTTATTTAAAATTCTGCATTTTACCCTATTGTTCCTAAATTTTAATTAATAAGTTTATAACATTTAGTGATGATAACTGTACATACATTTATAAATTTAATGATATATTAATTATTATTATAATATTGTATACTTACATTGATTTGGCAAAAGGTGTGAAAAAGTATGTTAGAGACAAGTATATGACAATTAATCATTATTTAGATATTTTATCAAAGTTCAGTATACAAAGTTCTAAACATACGGATACATTAAATGATAAACCTAGTAAAATTAATGCGTACTGTGATATTAACTCGATACAGTCAACCAAACATAATGTATATTCAAAAACAATGAGAAAAATAGTATTGAGTGCAAATGATGATAAACGTATTATATTAAAAGGTGGTATTTGTACACTACCATATGGTCATTATAAATTAAAATAATCAAGAATAATTATAGTTATTGTTGGGGCCAGATGCATAAAATAATATTATGCGCTTCCGGACACCGACTTAAATAATTTAATCGGATTGATATTATGTTTAACAGCCGTTGGAAATTGTGCGTATATATATTATTTACCTGAACTATTTCCCTACTAAAAATGATAACACATATTTTGATTGGATAATAATGTTATGCCTTCTATATTTTACAATAATAATAATAATAGTAATAAATAATATAAAGAATAATTACGAAAATTAATATGATATAATATATAATAATATGTGCTTCTTTAGCCCGTTCGGTTTAAAAATGTACAACAGTATAAAAATAGTAAATAATTATATATTATATATTATATGTACAATATTGCGTACCGTATTTGTGACAATTTGAGTCTAGTATAATATAATAACTACGTGCGTGTGGCCCATACGACTAACTACGCCTACGATATTAATATTTTGGCTATTTGAGCCGTGAACAGAAATATAATAATTAAACGGTAGTTTGAACCCTTACGGCCACTCCGTTACAATAATAAAAAATAAACAATAAATAATTTGATTTACTGTTAGCCCTTCCAACTAACAAATATGTAATAATTAATAATTGCTGACTATCATGCGTTAATACTTAATAATAATATAATAATAATTATCAGGTACTTACAATTGTTGGTGCGTAAAACTGGCCAGCCGCTACCTGTACCTGTATAATTCACTAACACACAAAAATAATAATAATAATAATACAAAAAGGAATACGATAATATCGACAGTATATTATATTTCCTCTATCGTGAAGGTATTGACGTGAATGACTAAATCTTGAGTAGGTATTTGGATTCTTTTAAGTATTTCGATGACACCGCCTATTTGAGCCTGTTCACCATGTGATGTTAAATGTTAGCGATGTTGCATAACTATACCTTTGAGTCGACAACTGTTCGCGTAAGACTATAGCGATGGACTGACTCTTGGGCGGCTATACCATTTAGTATCGCGATTTGTGGCATCCGTGATATCGCGTTTATCTTATGTTATATAATAATTAACATACAATTAAGCCAATAATAAAATAATGATAATAAGAGTGCTTATAAATTATAATGTATAATGTGCGTGTGATTGTGTGACCGTCGCCCGCGAACTCCTATCACACACATATATATATATTTATGTTTATGCTGGCGTAAACAGTTATATTTTATTACAATCATTTTACAAAACATTTTATAATTATTAAATCATTCAATATTTTATATTTTGATTTCAAAATCAATATAAAAATATAAAAACATATGTATTATATTATATCTAATATTTATGATCACAAATTGATATCGATTATCAACGTATTATGTAAGCTATCGAAACATTTTCATAAAACTAATGAGTTATATTAAGAATGTAATAGATGTTATTTTTATTTAATATTTATAAAATATGATAATATTTTATTATTTGAATTAACCTGTAGTTAATAAGTTATTGGATTTAAATTTATCATTTTATAAATTGTAAAAATTAAAAAGTAGTGTTAATTAATTTGGTTACAAAGCTTTTGATAAAACTATGTATACATTTTAATATTCTATCAATAACATTAACCTTTGTGTATGATTAATTTCTGATTTATTATAGTGTACCTATCTAATTATATTGCGATAGACTTTGATCGATATTCATTATGTTAAATTGTAAAGTAATATAATTTGTGGTACTGTAATTATTTAATAATTTTAAAATAGATATACACGTGTGTTCTATTATGTAAAAATGTTTATAATTTATTGATTTATTATATATAATTCTTGTATTAATCGTTTTACTTGTATTGAATTATTTAAAAATATATTAATTGTCAAATATTAACAGGTTAACTGCTACGTCGTTTTTCAGTACATTGCCAAAAGCGCCACCATTTTTGGTACACTTGTTGTTTTTCCAATAAGTTTTTGTGTACCAGTAGTGGTACACGGGAGTCTTTGCCAAAAAGTGTTAAGTGTACCTACTATGGTACACGTAAATACAATTTTAACACAGGAAAATATTTCGTAGCCCACCAGACAAACAAATTTTCGACCAGCCCATAGATATCTTATAAATTCATTTTTTAAGGTAAAAAAAATAAAAAAAACAATTTTAATTTTAAATAATGTAGGTATTCTAATAATATTATAATTATATTACATTTTATAGTATATATTATGATTAGAAATATCACTAATGATTATTTTACTTTAATATTATGGTTCGTTGAAAAGCATTGTAGACAATAATATCGTTCACATACTTCACATTTTGTGTGTACACGTTTTGCTTTTTTTCTTGCATTGATCGTGCCTATAACAAAATAAAATCAAAATAGTAGAAATATACATCGCCCCAATAATATTCAATAATTTAATGTTTTACCTTCTTCACGGCAACATTGCTTGTAGCATCCATAGCATCTTGCCCTTTTTTTATCTTAGACTAAAGTATGGTGTGGTATAATTGTCGATGTTTGTTGCGAGTTGACCTCTTTTTTTTTTAACCATGTCGAGAACAATGTCTTCTCTAAATTGTGTAATAGATTTGTTGTTATTGGTGACTGCTTTGTAAAGACTAAATGCATTTACTAATGCTGTATTACATATTATGTCAAAGGCTACTTTACGATACCATTTTACTCCTTTACGCAAACAGGTGTGGTAAGAACCTATCTGATCACTTACATCAATCAATCCTTGGCCACGGTTATAATCAATAATCACATTAGGTTTTATTTTTTTTCCACGTTTCATTTGAACTTCGTTCATTGAATTACCATGTTTAGTTGAAATCATGAGAACATCTCTTCTATCTTTCCATTTTAGAACTGTTACACCAAGGCCATTCTGTTTAGCTATCATTTCACCTCTTTTCAATTTTGTTGTCACTATTTCGTTTGGAATCCGTTTTCTGTTTTTTCGTAAAGTTCCCACCAAATGAGTATTTCTATCCAATAATTTTTCAGCAAGGTCTATACTGTTGTACCAATTATCGGCATATAAAGTTCGTCCAAAATCTAAGTAGTCCGATAATAGTTCAAACACCACTTTAGTAGCAACTGAAGTATTGTCGGAAGCTTCTTTTCCACTATAAATTTTATATTTTGAAATATAAAAATCAGTAGTGCACAATTTAAAAATTTTTATACCATAGCGATGTCTTTTAGATGCATTGTATTGTCTAAATAACAGTCGACCCGAAAACGGAACCATTGACTCATCAATACACATTGAATCATTAGGTATAAGTGCTGCATTCAATTTATAGACAAGCAAATCAACAAGTGGTTGAATTTTATACAAACGGTTATTAGATGTAGCTGTATTATTGTCAGAAAAATGTAATACACTTAGTAGTAATTCAAAACGGTTTTTCGACATATATTGAGGAATGTTGCTCGAAAATAACGTTGTATTTCTCCAATAATGGCCTATGGTAGGCATTTTATCCATTCCCATCCATATAATTAAACCGAAAAAAGTTTTAATTTCTTTTACATCGGTTTCTTTCCACTTTTTTATTCGAGCATTACGAGATAGATTGCATGAATTTTTTTAATCATTTGCATACCGATTAGTCTCAAGTACTATAAGTTTTAAAACTTCGTCATCAAAAAATAATGCAAAAAAATCATAAGGGCTACAGTCAATCATTGTTTCAACAATATCCTCATTTATCCCAACACATTCATTATTTGGATTATAAATTACATTAGAATTTGGCTGTTCGTCTATAACATTAATATTCCAATCATTACCATCTCCACGCATCACAGGAGAAGCAGAAGACTCATCCTCGGAACTACTGTACACATCTTCATCATTCCAGTTGGGATCTTCGTCAGTATCATCAAACGAACTTTCTGAAGATAAATCTAATAAACTAGAAATTTCATTACGATTCATTTTGTTTTTATTACACACGCAATATTATAAAACACTAACGATCACGTACGCGCGTATACGATAACTAACAACTATCAAGGGACAGAAAAATGATTAAATAACAGATAACAATTCAATAGGTATTATTTGTAACAAGTCTAAAAATATACTTTTTTCCCAACAATCATATTTTACAATTTATAACACAAAATCATTATCAGTTATGAAAACGCACTCAACGAGTGGTCAAAAATAGTGTTATTGACAGTTACTATTCAACGATATTACCTTACTAACGAAATTATAATTAATTATCGAATTATATTTAGTTCTGACTTTCCCAGGGGGCTACGTGTACCATATTCGGTACACGATTGAAAATCATTAATTTCGATATAAAAACACATTATTTAATCACATAATAAACTTTTTATATAAATATCAAACTTTTTCATTAAGTTTTAGGTCCGTAGCAAATAAGGCATGTTCACTACTTTTTGGATTAGCAAGAATGGCAAAACAACCATGTACCAAAAATGGTACACATAGCGGTTAACCTGTTAATACGCTATTATTGTTATCGCTATTCTATTTTGTAAATTGTCAGTACAAACATTAAATAAAAATAAATAAATAAATAATTAAATAATATATATAATAATGATTCATTTTATATTTTATGTTGTTTTTTTTTTTTAACCTGGTATAACTAAATCATTTGAATTGATGTAGTACTTAACTAATTGTGTATCAGGTATATATTTTTTATACAAACCGAATGGTTATTATTCTGTCTTAGTAGTATACATTTTTATGATTACAGTGTAATGATTTTTCACAGTGATAATTACACAGTGACAGAATGTCAATCCAATGATCACAGATTTACTGTGTCACACATTACGAAGACTATACACTCGTACCTATTTATTCATCACACAAAATTATTTAGTGTATATACTCAATAATGTTTTGACTATAATGCAGCTTTTTTTTATCAAACCATAATAAAAAAACTAAAATAATATTTCATGAAATGATTACAAATTTTAAAATTATTTTTTATTGATACAAATTAATTCTAAATAATAATTACACAAGTTTTCTTACTTCTCTAGTAAAAGCAGGGTTGCAAAGTGTTTTAAACAAAATGTTTTAAACATGTGTTTAAAACGTTTTAAACAAGTGGATTTGTTTTAAACGTTTTATACATAAACGTTTTAAACGTTTTAAACGTTTTATACATAAACGTTTAAAACATTTTATTTAAGACAAAAAAAAAATAACAAAATATTTTATTTTATGGAACTTATAAAGTTATAACTTGTGTTTCGAGTTTCGATAGAGATTATTCGTATGAAGTTCATACGTGCGTGGGGGTCCTACAATGCTAACAGCTGATGAAATTGATTTGGCAAAATAAATGTTATCAGTGTTGAGGCCGATGGAAGTGGCAACAAAAGAATTGTGTGGTCAGAAATATGTGACTGGCAGCAAAGTAATACCTTTAATTAATTGTCTCATTAAAAAAACTGAGAGTATAAATTTATCGAATCCAATTGCTTTAACATTAAAGCAGGCCATGTTAGACAATTTATATAAACGATTTGGTAGGATGGAGGAAATAAGTTTGTTAAGTGTTGCCACTATCCTTGATCCTAGATTTAAAACGATTCATTTAAATAATCCTAACTCTAGTGCAAGGGCTATTAAGTTGATTAAAAATAAAATTAATGAAATCAAAAATAGTTCTGATGATACTAACTCCTCCTCATGCCATGGCTCTAGTGATGATGATGGTGATCGGCATAATAATTTGTGGTCAGTTCACACTGAGCTGGTTACAAAAAAAGCTGCATCAAAAACTTCTGAACAGTCTGTAGAGCGAATTCCCACAGACCTTAAGCATTATTTAAGCCAACCCACGATAAACTTAGGTGAAGATATCCTCAAATATTGGGACCAAAATGGTAGTATGTACCCTCACCTAAAAAAAATTGTACGCCCCTATTTATCTGTTGTTGCAACTTCCGTCCCTTCAGAACGTTTATTTTCTAAGGCTGGTAACATAATGACTGAAAAAAGAAATAGATTGAAAGGAGAGAAATTACAACAACTATTATTTCTGAGCTCCCTTGATTTTAATGACTGGCACTTAGAATAATTAAAAACTTATTTTTATTGTATATATTGTATATTCAATGTAGGCTGTACGGTTTTGTATATTATTTGTAAATATGTATATAAGTATATTGTTATTATTTGTAAATATGTAATCATCTGTATATTTATCTTGTATATTATTTGTAAAAATGTCCAAAACATTTAATGAATCAATAGTGAATAATAATAATAATCAATGGTCCTTTACACAAGATTTAGTGAACCATTAAATTTTATAAATTGTTTATGCAACCCAGAATTAATCTTGTAAAAAGTTTATGTGAAAGTCCCAATGATATAATTAATAAAACCGTTTATGTTACATTATTTACCAATCATTGTTGTGTTATTTTATTTTATTAAATACATAAATCCTAACTCAGTCAACTCAAACTTAAATTTCAACATTATATACATATAATTGTATTGTATTAGATTCTTACTTAATTTTTTTTATTTATATTAACAAAAAAATATAATAGTCTTCAATATGTGTGAAATATTACTAGAAGTTACTCTACACTGGGAAAAACCTTGTGCTGAACATAGTGGATGAATAATAAGAATAATAAAAAGTAATGACGGTAAGAAAAAACCAACCTGAGTAAAAATAGTTGAATATAATAAGAAATTTGTTAATGGTAAAATTTATGGTAAAAAAAACACATTTATTATAAGTACTTTATAGTTTATATAATGAAAGATTATTGTAGAACCAATTTTTTAATTTTAATTTAAAACTTATAATTATAACCATCTAGTAGTTCCTCTGGAATTGTATTTAATACAGTCTGTTATTAATGTAATATTTTATTTTATTTAAAAAAAATTCATATTTTATCTATATTTGTTTATAAAAAATTATTGCGGATCATCCTCCCCCCTTGTGACCAGCTATTACCATTTGAACACTGTCACTGTCCATTGAAGTGGTGAGTTCCATTGGTTGTGATAGCAACACTCGTAGCTCAAGCTTCAAGAGGGACTAAGGTAGAGAGTACTCGCATATCAATAATGAGTACGAAAACCTTTATATATGAATCAATATGAACACGGGCGTCACAGAGGAGAGCTAGAATAGGTCAAAGAGCGCAATCTACTGATTAAAAACATCGATAGTTTAAGAATCGATTCTCAAAAAAATCGTTTTTTTCGAACCGATTTTTTTTTTAATCGATTTTTTTCATTTCGATTTAAATCGATTCAAAAATCGATTCACCGACCTGAATCGCCCATCACTAGTATGAACTATGCAGAATTTATAAGAATATTAAATGTTTCTTTATAAATGCAATAGCATTTTGTTTAAGAATGGGAAATAACTTAAGTAATAACAATAGACCTTAATACCTTTTCCTTACATAGTTATAACTTATAATAATAGATATGATTATATGAACCAGCTGCGTTATACACTTATACAGTTATACCTAACAAAGTAACAACAGCAATACGAAAGGCGTGCACACGAAAACAGAGTTTTATTTTTAACCATCATAATTCATAATTCATAACAAATAATAAAATAATTGAAATAAGATAACATAGCTATGGCATGGACGTATCGTACATTGGTACGACTGCATATTGTATTATTGTCGTCATTGTCGTTATTGAATATATTGTATTATTGTCATTATTGACTATTAATATTATCGCATGATTCGATGATCGCGTTATAAATTTATAACACACAAATAATAGATCATGAACTACAGTCTAAAATAGACAACAGTACAACTTACAACGGTCAACGGTCTATGTCTCTATGAGTCTCTGACAGTCTTATGTATTATGTTACCTACCTATATTGATTATGTTTTGATTTTTTTTATAGACTCTAGTCTCTAAGTCGTTTTAACTGTTATATTAACGTATTAATTAGTAATCAATCACTATTCGTTAATCGTTGTCTCGTTGTCCGTTGACTTAATATGATGACTGGGCGAAGGAAAGATCCAATTTGGAACTACTTCATCGAAATCAAAGACAAAAATAAAACAACACGTGCTAAATGCCTAAAATGCTCGATGGAAATGGCTGGTCTAGTGATGCGTATGAAATTGCATAAAAACAAATGCATTAGTATTTTAGAAGATTCAATTGTTGATGAACCAGAAAACGATCAATTAACAGGTAATCAAGAACATTATTTAAATGTTAGATGTAATATAATTATATAAACATTTATGTATGGTGTATGTGTATTGACTATTGGTGTATGCAGTGGCGTATTTAGAAATTGTATGCCCTGGGGCCTGGGTTCATATAATTTGTTGCCCTCTAAATTTAAACACTTATTTACCTTTTTTTTATGATAATTAAAAAAAAATTGTTTTACTAGGTAGTAGGTACCAATAAAGTATAAAACATAATAATAATTAACTTTTAACTATTTACTTAATTTAGATTTTAATATATCTTAACAGAGTTAAAAATATCATTAACTTGCCCAGCCTTGATTCATAGTAACTTACTCTAATAATGTTTCATTTGAAAAATTGTTAGTGTAATAGTGTAATAGCAAATTAATCATTATGATATATTTTAATTGACTATAAATTATAATAGAGCATATAAATATAAAACATGTTAGTCATGTGAGCCAGTATAATATTGTTTTACCTATATGCTACATAGCTATATATTAACAGTATTTAAAAAACAACAATATAAAAAAACTTATTGTAATAGATATACTATAACCAGTATAACCATTAGGTAACTAGGTACTATATATAACTATTTACTTTTAATAATATTCCATCCTGAAGGTATTGTTTAACAATGATAACAATATAATTATATAACATTAATATTAATTATTAAAATAAATAAATAATACATACAGGGCATAAAGCTGTGTGCAGTAGCAAATATAAAATGAGCAATAATCACAAATAAAGCGTAGGTACAATTCGTTTAATATTTATTTAGTTTTTATCTGTAAAAATACTAAAAATTGAACCAGCAATATCATTGTTTATTATGAGTTTCATAAAATTATTATGTCATTTTAACCAACATGATCCATGTATTATAGGTACTACTTGTTTTTCATTACCTATTGATAAATATTAATTTACTCAATAATTAAGAGTCAATTTATACAGTTTTTGTTTTTCATTTATAAGATTTTTGCTTTAAATTTCTAGAATTTTATGTCAATGACTAATACAAATTCATTATTAGAATTTACCTATAATTTTCTATTTTTGTTTCTAAATTTAGTTTACAACTTTATTAAAGTAGGTATTAACTTACTGGACAAATACCAATTAATATTTGTTTTTAATTTTATTAATTAATATTAGTTTTATAAAAATATTTGTGATTTTTAAATTGTTTATATTCGTAGGAGATCCTGGAGATGGCTTAGGAGGACCTACAACTAAACGTCCTTGTTCAAGTTCATTACTTGACACTGGAGGGAGTTTAAACCTAGAAGGATCATCTTCGTGCAAAAAGTCATCATCTATGAATACATTTATTTACAGGACAAGCCCATCAGAAAAAATTAAATTGGATCATCAGATTGCCAAGTACATTTACGCTACTAATTCTTCTTTCTCATACGTTGAACACCAAGAATTTAAACGTATGATTGAAATGTTGCGTCCTGGTTACATACCTCCTAACAGGGATAATATTGGTAATAAATTGTTAAATGAAACATTTGTAACAATAGATCAGGAAATAAGAAAAATATTAAAAGGAAAGTCTGTATGTTTGGCCATGGATGGTTGGAGTAATATTCACAACGAACCTATCATCTGTATTTCATGTTACAGCCCAACTGATGATGTTGTTTGTCTCATTGACACTATTGAAACACAAGAAAATAGTCACACTTCTCAGTATTTGTTAAAAATAATAATTGAATCAGTGAAGAAGTGTAAAGAAATTGGTTGTGATGTTAGAAGTGTTGTAACGGATAATGCCGCCAACATGAGTAAAATGAGACAAGAATTATCAAACTCTGAACTAAACGATGGGAGTACAAGTTCTGGATATTTTGACATACTAACTTATGGGTGTTCAGCACATATTCTTAATTTGCTTGCTCATGATGTTAATGAAAAAAGTATTAAGGATAATGTGAAAGAAATTGTGAAGTATTTTAAGTATCATCATTTACCAGCCGCAAAGTATAAAGCACTTGGTGGAAAAGCACTAATCCTACCTATTGATGTTAGATGGAATACATTATATGACTGCTTAAAATCATATATTGATAACTGGCATATAATTTATCAAGTTTGTTCTGAAAATAGGTCAGCAATTGAAAACAAAATTCTAAAATTAGTTCATGATGTTGAACTCAAAAATAACACAGAAACATACTTGATCAAATTAAAAAATATATCAACTGCTTTGGACATTACTCAAAAAAATTCTTGTACTATTGGAGAATCAGTTGAAGTTTGGTTAAGACTTAAAGCATTCTTTGAAAGTGAATGTGATGATAATGATATACAAAAATTCAAAAACAGATTTAACATGGCAATGACTCCAGCTCATTTTTTAGCAAATCTTCTTCATCCACAGTATAGAGGCTTACAATTAAGCGAAGAACAGCATGAAGCAGCATTTAATTATGCTAATCTATATCATCCTAATGTTGTGAATGAAATTATATCATTTCAAGCACAGTCATTACCATTTAAAGAGTATTTGTTTAATGATAATGCAATAAATAATATATCAGCATTGACATGGTGGACATCATTAAAAAAACAGTCTAAATTATCAAAAGATATGGAATATTTGGTTGAACAATTGTTTACTGCTATCTGTAGCTCTGCTGGGATTGAACGCGTATTCTCCACCTTTGGATATATACATTCTAAAACTCGAAATAGACTAGGAGTCGCAAAGGCCTCAAAACTGGTAACAATATTTAAACACTTAAATACCAAAAATCAAACTAATAACTTATAAGTAAAAGTGAAATATATTACCTATATGGCTATATAATTAGTAATTAGTATACACTATACAGTGTTTAGTCTTTAATCTTTAGTGTTTACTGTTTACACATGGTAAAGAAGTAAAGTAACTTCGTTAATTTTCATGTAGATGTAACCATGTAAGTAACTGGTAACAATGGTAACTATGATTCTTTATTTTTCTTTTTTTCTTAGTTTTTTTCTTAGAATGTTGTTTAAAGTTAAAACAATTTTTTATTTAAAATTTTAAACTTATGAGTATTGACTATTGACTATAGAGTATATGGTTAATTAGTAATTAATATTGTTTATACAAAATGTAAATTTAAAATACATACAGTTTTTGGTCATATTTTAAACTTTGTTATTTTTTTTAGTGTTAGTGTACTGTACGTCTGTACTACAATTATTTACAGTTAAATTAAATCCAACAAATATTTTAGAAATTTTTTGTTACTGCCCTGCAGTGCTGCAGTAAAAAAATGATTATTGAAAAAAGTTGTTTATAGTTTAGTTTTAACAAAAAATGGCGTTAAAAGGCATTGTTTAAAACGTTTTA
Source organism: Nasonovia ribisnigri (assembly GCA_027563435.1). NCBI lineage: Eukaryota > Metazoa > Arthropoda > Insecta > Hemiptera > Aphididae > Nasonovia > Nasonovia ribisnigri. Next base: position 33,278 of record JANEHU010002048.1, read on the forward strand.
AACACATTAATAAACAACATTTAAAAAAAACGTTTTAAACGAAAAAAACATAGTTTAAAACGTTTTTAACGTTTAAAACGTTTTTTTTAAAAAAAAACTGTTTTTTTTGCAACCCTGAGTAAAAGGCACATATTCTTCAATTCTATCATGAATTAATAAACAATAAGCAGTTACACCTGTAAGGGATTCTGATGCTTCAATTTCTAATTGAACATCTACTGCCGAGGCTGTGGCTGCATCGTTCTGTTTTGAAGTATCTATGACTATAATTGGAGCGTTTGATAAGAAAGTAGAAGGGCTTAATAACGGGTTCCGTATACTTTTTTCATAGTAAGATTCTTGAAACGATGTATACATATCATATAATAGGATGAAATTATTTTTTGAAAAATCTAAATTCGAATTATCATAGGGATAAGCTACCGAGTTCAGAAATACTTTAACATTTGTCAGTTGACAATGATCAAATATACTACAATCTTTTGCTAACGAATTTTTACGTCCTTTTTGTAATCCAATTATAATGAATCGTGGTTTTTCTAATTTTGATGCAGTTTTCAAATTCCATACAACTTTTTTAGCGGTTCCTAGTTCAGGATATTCAAAAGTTTCAAAAGATCTAAAAGGAATAAATAAACTTCTTTCTTTTTCTATTAGTTTCAATAATTTTAACATTTCTCCATCATCAACAGTGATATGTGGTACCTTCCAGACTATTTTGCTTAAAACGACTTTACCTGTAGAATTACTTATTCCACTTTTCAAGCTCAACGCATTTAAATCACTATGACTTCGAGTTAAAATTAATTCTAATCTAGTATTCACCAATATTTTTTTATAGTCTTCAAACAAACCTAACCAATATTTTAATGGAATGCAAGCACTAAATTCGCCTTTATCATTTGCTGATTGTGTTGCGTTTTTAAAATTCCAGCCAGAGTTTTCATAGCAATTATAGTTATCTGGTGTACCAGATAAGTAGCCTTTCAACGAGCTAGTGATTCCAAGAACACGAGTGCTATCTACTTCTATCCCATTAATTTCCAATCGCATTTGTTCGAAGAGATAAGAGTAACCGTTATTAGACATATTCACCTTATCAGCTTCCGTAATTGTTCCTTCTAAAAAAATAAAGCTTTCGTGTAAATATGGATAAACATCCGTTTGCTGGATTGATATACGTATTTCGTCATTATTATTAAATGATGTTGTATACAGTGGCGGTCAAATGATTTTGTCCTGGGGGGGGGGGGGATGTGGGATTTTGTGATATTTTTTAATATGCACAACTATTAATTATTCAAATAGAATTCATGGTTATGACTAAATCAATTTTTTAAAGAATTAATATTTCCATTTCCCTCATAAATAAAAATTTTACATTAATTAATTAGTTAAATAAATATTACCGGTAAGTCCACAACTTCATTTTCTGTAATGATCTTAGGGATCTTACTATTTTTTTCATCCGAGTCCGAATGTTTAGTGGTAGAGCAAGTAAAATAGGTGGTAATTTTTCTTTTATTAGACATTATAAAATAGACTATAGAAAATATCAATTACAATATTTACATCAGACTTGCAGACAGTAAGTATAAAGCGCGACACAGTATGACTTACGAGACACGAGTAACGAGTACGAACTACGAATTACGAAAGCCAAAACACTGTGGTCCGTGAAACAAAATATTGTGATAAATGTAATAATAATCAATGAATTGGCCAACTATAATAACATAACGTATTAATACATTTAGGCCGATGAGACCATCAGGGGAGGAGTGTGTTGTTATTGAATATTCACGATCACCGAGCTGGGTAATTCCCGTGTATTTTGTATAAGCAACTAATTAATAATTAATATTAATAATAATAACAGCCTTGTTTCTAGAATGAGTCTAGAACTCTAGAATCTATATAATAATAATATACGCTCATAAGTCATAAGCGTTATTTTGAGAAAAAATTAAAACAAAATGTAATACATTAACATTATAGTACATTAGTACAATATACATAAATGTAATCGTTATAAATATTAAAGAAAAAAAGTCATGGGAGGGGATCTATCCCCCTCATCCCCCCCCCGTTTGACCGCCACTGGTTGTATACGGTGTGTATGAATGATATTCAATTTTCGTAAATTTAGAATCCGTTTCGTACTGTGTAGTTATATCTAAAATATCACTTTCAGGCATTCTGCTTTAATTGATAACCCAGAGCTTGTAAAAGTTTTTTATTTTTGGCAGTCAATTTTTTTACTTTATTTGATGTTACCGGTATCACTTTAGTCGTATGACTAGTTGAACTAATCTGAAGTAGTGGGTTTATATTGAATTTCAATCCCATCTCAAGACCCGTAACGTTTAATATGCAACACGATTGTTAATGTCTCACCAAAATTATCAATTAAATTATGATCTTGATCAACCAGCTGAACAGTTATCGAGTCAATATTTGTTTTATTCAATTTGTAATATATTAAATTTTGTGGTGACTGAATTACTTTAGATCCTGTCCTTGCACTTGGGAAAAACTCGTAAATCGAATGACTTTGAAGATGGTTGTTGAATGATCCTTGAGCTATATTACACATTACTTTTATAGAATTAATTGTGTTTAAATTTACAGCTTTTTCCGATCGACGAATTTCAAACTCTGGTCCATATTCTCGTTTTTCAAAACCTAATACAGGTGCTATACTATGTAAAATCTCAAAGTGTAGTATCCCATTACATTTTATATATGATCTGAAATCATTAGGATCAACCGAAATGTCAAATGTTAACTCGGTATTAAATTTGTTATTATAGTAATCTATTTGTTCAATAACTCGATTCTTAATATCTTCAATTTCATAACATCCCTCTTCCAGTTTAATATAACACATCAACAAAATTTTTTTATTATTATTATTATCGTCAACTACTTCTATAGCGAATTTATTATTATTTTCGTTAATATTTGGAAATAAATTAAATGTCTGCAAGCATAACAAAGCTATTTCCGAGTTCTCATAAAGGTTTATAGATGGAAAATAATTTGTAGATAATGTAGTAGTATTTCCAGTCAAACTTAATGTAACAGATTCATACATTGTAAAAATTCAAGACACAAATGACCACAGTTAAATGTATTGAAATCTTGATAGTTAGAATAGTTATATATTATTTTAAACTCATGAAAATAATGTTGCAATTCAATTGGTGGAGGTAAATCCCCAAAGCTATCAAAATATACAACGTTATCTTTATTTTTATGGAACGCTACCCAATGGCTTCCATCACCTGAAGTTATGTCTAAGTTTAATATACCACATTCAATTGCATGTGGTTTCTTAGGTAAGTTATCACGTGAGAAGACACCACGGAAATGATTGATTTCTAACATTGTAACATATTTTATAATATCTTGGAATGAAAGTGGTCTGTCAGGTAGCGTGATCATCAGTTTTTTTTTTTTTTGATTCCTTATTGTTTAAATATAAGCCGTTACCTTTTTTTCTTTTTGAATTTTGTATTGTATTATACACACTGCTACCACCAGACATCAAACTACCAAGTGCTGACAATCCTGCAAATATAGGTATTAAGGAAATTACACCACCTGTCTGTCTTGGTGATGAAATCATTCTTTTACCACTATTCTTTTTCTTTATAGATCTTTTTTTTCTCGCTGCTAGTATACCATTTCTTTTTTTAGTATGTTTCCGTTTACCTTTACAACCCATACCTATTTTTCTTTTAGCTTTCATTGCGTTTGTTACTGCATATGCAACTAATTTCTCTTTTCTAGGAATATTTTTTGTTTTAAATCTTTCCCAAGCTCGATTTTCTAGCACTTTATCAGCTTTATGTCTATCGTTTAAATTTGAACTCGATGCATATGCAATATCGTGATCTCTACAAGCAGTATCCAATGGGTTTATTCCTTTGTCACCGCGATCTAGTCTCTTTTTTAATTTTGTACCAGGACCACAATATTGATAACCTGAAATATGTGCTTCAAACGGAAGACTATTTATAAGGGAGTTTAGAAATCCTTTACCAGTCTTGTTCGATTTGTACATACGTGTTGAACGCGCCATCTATAACTGATTATAAATTGAAATTTTTAGAGTATTTATAAGAAAAAATGGATTTGATTGAGCAGAAAGATAAATTAGATATAATAAATGTAGATGTTCAGTTAGTAAAAAAACCATCGAGACATGGTTCGTTATTACCTAATAATTTACGTGCTATATTAGTTGGTCCCAGTGGTTCAGGAAAAACAAATATAATGTATAATCTGATCACTCATGCAAACGGGTTAAGATTTGAAAATATTTATTTATACTCTAAAACCTCTAATCAAGAAAAATATGTTTTATTAAAAAAAATAATAGATGATATACAAGGTGCTAATCTTTTCATATTTACAAGCGCTGATAAAGTCATAAAACCAAACTTGACTAAGAAAAATTCAATTATAATTTTTGATGATGTAATATGCGGTCCACAATCTGTAATCAGAGATTACTTCAGCATCGGCAGGCATTCAGGTGCTAGCTCTATATTTTTATATTTTTTATAATATATATATATACCATGTCACTTATATTATCTACATACTGTTAACAGTAGTCGTACGATACAGTTATATTGAGTTCATTATTCACAATGAATACCGAAAAAGCGATTTCCGGGAAAAAAATCGGAATTTCTGCACATAAAAACATATATAGTACATATATATAGTGATGACGACGCCACGGCGGCTCTTTTCGTCGATTTTACTCGCCCGCGGCACTCGCCGGGAACGATGTAGGGGCAGGCGCCGTTGGTAAATTTATTATTTAAAATATGAGTTATATCAAATAGTATATAGTCACATATTTTCATTATACAATTTAATTTTCAGACTTTAATTAAATAGGTACATAAAGTTCTATTTTGTTTATTGATATTGTATTATTTAGAATCAGTAGCAGTATTTGAATGCTACACTAAATTTATATAAACTGTAATATATCAAGTACCTACTACATAGTATGTTATATATTTATTACTATTTAACCACATAATCGAGCCCTTGTCTGACTTAGATGCGTTGATAAATAGCTGTGGATGTCAATTATACATAGTTATTTATCAATTGTCTATTAATTAACTTGATTTTATGATCATGATGAATAAAACCTATCTACCTATAGTATAGTCATATCGATCAATAATTATATATTGTTAATTATATATAAACCTAGTTCATCAAATAGTATAGCGATATCATTATAAAATTTAACTGCCCGAATTTAATTAAATACATGAAGATCTATTAGTTTATAATAAATTATTGTATTATATAGTATCTGCAGCAGATTATATAACTATCATCTTTTCAAGTATATATTATAGAACTATCCCATATAATCCAGCCCATGTTAAACAGTATAGGTGTAGATAATAAAATCAAGTGTTACCTAATTAATTATTTAAAATAAATAGTTTGTTCCATATAATACTCTATCTATATAATAAGTTATATAAAATAGTATATTGTCACATATTATCATTATACAATTTAATTTTCAGACTTTAATTAAATATAGGTACATAAAGTTCTATTTTGTTTATTAATATTGTATTATTTAGAATCTGTAGCAGTATTTGTATGCTAAACTAAATTTATATGTATTAATTATGTAACATTAATATCAAAAACATAATAACCGAAAATTAACCATTATTTTTATAGTATAAGAAAGATATAAAAACAACAAACAATTAATGAATATTTAAAAATATAAGTCGAGTGTTTTTTTTTAAATCATAGTAACAATACTTTATTTGTATAAATAAAAACTTTTAGAATCGTCAATTGTCGTTCACACCGAACGCGGCGACGGCTAAAAAGAATTAATTTAATATATTAAAAAAAAAATTGAAAAAAAAGAATTTCGAATTAACACGGCCGCCGCAAATTTATACAATTCCGCCGCGGTCGGTATCGAACGCTCCACCATCGGGTAAAGGTGCGGTTTCGTTTCTGCAGTTGACTGCAGCAGTGACTGCATGCAGGGGGTGTGCACTCCACAGATATAAAACCACAAATATCTATATTATACTAGATAAGGTACTCGCGTTATCGTATGAAGCCTGTCTAATAGTAATAATCTGTTATCATAAATTTCGTGGTTGGCAAAACATTTTGAATAAGCATTAAGATTATATGGTTTTATGCGTGTTTTGTGCTCAGTTCATTTACCATTAATTTAATTCTTATTTTTTAAACAATCTATTGTTATATTATTTTACTTATTGTACTTCATATTTTATATTTAATCATGCCAGTGTCATGCGTTGCGTATGGATGTACAAATAGATATCAACCTGGTCAAACAATTCATTTTTTTCGGTAAGTTAATTTATTATTAGTTATTAATATAGGTGACATGTAGATCTACATAGTTTGTGTATCTGAGAATAATTATTTTAATACAGATATTTTGAATATTATAGATTTCCTTTAGCCAACGTTGATCTAAATAATAAATGGATTGCAGCTATAAGAAGAAAGAAGTTTACACCAACCAAATGGAGCCGTTTATGCAGTGATCATTTTGTTAATGACGATTATCAACTAAATACTAAGAACTTACTTTTAAAAAAAGATGCTGTCCCAACAGTATTCCCTGCATTTCCTTCATATTACCAAAAGGCATCCAAAGTTCCACGAAAAGAACCTTTTGTAAGAAATCACATTCAAATTAAAGATTCAAATTTCAATGCAGCAGGTAATTATTAAATTAAATTAAACTATACAAATTAAAACTTAATTTAATTTTTTATCTAATGACTATTAAAAAAAATATTTAGATATTTTTAATCCAGTAGAAAATGACATTCCATTGTAGATAAAATTAGAACTTGTAATGAAATTACTTTGGTTGATGATAAAGTTGGAACTTCTGATGACATTACATTAGTAGATGATAAAGTTGAAACTTCTGATGAAATAGTTCTTACTACCAATAATAAGGAAGTGCAAACAGTTAACACTTACACCAGTGAACTTTTTTTGAAAAAAAAAATAAAAACTTTACAGCAAAAGTTAAGAAGAAAAAATATAAAAATACATAACCTGCAAGAATTATTGAATGATTTGAAAACTAAAGGTTTAATAGATGGTGAACCAGTAAATATAATAGAAAATAGTTTCAGCGGTAAATATCAATGTTTAAAAATGTGGGCAAAAAGTGTAGCAGGTGATCTACAAATTATACGCATGTTATAGCAGATCGCAGTGGATTCATATTGTTGCAATATGACAACGAGTCATTAGCAATGTTGATAAATGAACGTACCTAGGTATACTAGTAATAAAAAATATAATGTTTCTATATTATTAAAAAAATACATTTTTTAATTTGTACCTAGATCACTCGACCTGAATTCGCAGGTCACTCTACCGCAGTAGATCACCTGCTACACAAATGCCAAAATTTGTTTATGAAATATATTGCTTGCTTTTTCTGCTTCTAAGCACTTCTTTGCAGGAATTTGCACATTTAATATTAATAAATTGCTTATAACTTATGCTGACCTATTAGGTACTATATTGGACTTATTTAAAAATGAATTAAAAAACAGTAAAAAAAGTACAGGTTGTCGCTATACAAAAGAAATGAAACAGTTTGCCTTAACTTTACATTATTATTCGCCAAAAGCTTATAACTTCTGCCGGTAATTCATGCTTTTTTATTAATTTGTTGAATGTCTATTTTTAATTAATTTAAATATACATCTTATTAGTCTTTAACAACTTATCTATATCTATTATCTTCCAGAAGCATGCATTTATGGTTTCATTATAATTATTTGTGTATACTTTTTCAGTACAATTCTAACTCTTCCTAATCCATCTTCAATCGCTAATTGGATCTCAACAGTTAATGTCAAACCGGGTTTTTTTGAAGAAGTTTTTAAGAGCATTAAGCTAATTCCAGCTAATGAGAAAGATTGTAATTTAGTTTTTGACAGTATGTCAATAAGAAAAAAAATTATATTTGATGGAAAAGAGGATAGATTTGTAGGGTACTGTGATTTTGGTGGCATACAAGTTGAAACTCAGGAAACCCCAGCCACTGAATCATTATTTTTTATGTTGGTTGGACTCAATGGCAAATGGAAATGGCCAATAGGATATTTTTTGCAGGCAAAAAGTACAGCTATAATTCAAGCTGGACTCGTTACCACTGCAATTCAAATGGCTAAAGAAGCCGGGGCTAGAGTTTGGGGCGTCACTTGTGATGGAACTACGACCAACTTGTCAACTATGACACACTTGGGGTGCAAACTAAGTGGTTCTTATGAAGAGATATGTGAATCATTTAGTATTCCTGGAATTGATTGGAAGGTAATGAACATTATTATGTTGAACTTATTTGGTAGATTAGCATAGAAGTTAGTAGGTACATAATGAATATTATTAGTACAATTACGTTGTAATAAACGGCGTTTCACTGGTAAAGGCTTCAGTAAATGAGTAGGAAAACCACTAAATATTGATGGAACTGCATTTGTGTTCAACAATTTTACAGTTGCACCTGGCCGAATTTGGTAGTCTGTGTCAATAAAATGTTCACTACAGATAAAACTATATTTTGAAGGAACGAAATTTTTTCTGCGTACTTCTTTCAGCCACTGACTTAAAAGACTAGGATTTTTTAAAGGAAATCTAAAATGAATAAATATATATATATATATTAATATTGTATATTAAATATAAATTATGTCATAACAAACCGATGAAACTGTACAGAACTGCTTTTTGTCTGTCTATTGGTGCATCCAAAAGCCGAACACGAAATTACCATTTTGACTTTAAATAGTAAGAAAAATAATAATTATTTTTAACAAAAAAAGCCCGTCACAAATAAGAATAAATATATATTTAAATATATTTGAATAACTTAAATAAGCACTCATTTAAACCACAGAAAAGTTAATAAACCGCAACTACAAACGTACAAATAATAGTTTTTTGCCGTACGGTGGTGGGGATGATTATTATCACGGCGGCTCGTTTTCTGTTTAGGAGTGCGCGCTCCAGTGTAAACATATATTTATTCTATACTATGTTTTTAGCTTTGTGCAATACTGACAATGATTTAAACATTGAAAAGAGTAGTCCAAATAATGTTCTTGATTCAACTGGTAAGTAATATACATTTTATAATTACAAATAAATTAAATACAGATAAATTAAAGTCCATTTAGGTGATTATTGTTTTGTATTAATAATAAATAAATATACTTTATTTTGGTAAAATAGCTCTGGGTAACATTAGAAAAGAGATTGTGTGTAATGTTGACCATGAGGAAACAGTTCCAAACACAACTATAGACAAGACAGGCTTAAACAATGTTCTCCATTCAACTGGTAAATAATATACATTTTTTTAATACAAATTAAAAACAGATAAATATAGATATATATAAATATAGTAAATATAAAATATAAATATATAATAAATATATATATATATTATGAATATAATATGATACTTAGAATATAATTACATTACATTAGTAATATACTTTTTTTTATTTTTGCTCTAATATTTTATATTATTTGCAGACAAGAAAAAAGCAAGATCTCTTTTGATACCTGGTGCCACTAAGCAAATTAAGTTATGTTCCCAAGCTAGAAAAATGTATAATGAAGCCAAAATATTACAAAAAAAAGTTAAAAGAATAAAAAAACAAAATGTCATATTCAAAAACTGTCTGAAATTAGCTGAAACTTATTCAAAAAGAAAAGATTTTCAATATTTGTCTACTAAATTAAATGCCACAACAATTCATTTTTTTGAATCCCAATTAAAATGTCAAAAAAAGAAACCTAAAGGTAGAAGATTTGATATTAATGACAAAGTGTTAGCTTTGTCTTTATACAAAACTTCACCAAAAGGGTATAGATTTTTATCCACATTATTTGCACTACGCAAGACCCTGTCAAAATTGTTGAACAAAGTACCTTTCCAACCTGGAATTAACCAACATATCTTTGAAAACTTAAAATGTCAAGTAAGAAACATGAAAGAAGTGGACAAAACATGTGTTCTTCTTTTCGATGAAATGGCTTTGGAACCTGGGTTAACCTATGATAAAAAAAATGACATTATATTTGGATTCGAGATCAATAATGAACATACAACCACGGCACAATTTTCAGATCATGTTCTAGTTTTCATGGTAAGGGAATAAAAAAAAAGTGGAAGCAACCAATTGCTTACTACTTTTGTAATGGAACCACAAAAACTAATTGTTTAGTCTTGTACATTAAACAAGTAATTTCCAATATTTTAACAACTGGATTGAAAATAGTTGCTACTGTCTGCGATCATGGTGCGACCAATGTAGCTGCAATAAATTTGTTAAAAGAAGAAACCAATAGATACTGCATGCATCAACATATTGAAAATAAGTACTTTGGTTTTCTTATAGAAGATGTGGAAATACTCCCAGTATTTGATCCACCACACTTATTGAAGTGTGTAAGAAATAATCTGTTGACTAAAGATGTTGGTTTTACATATCGCGGTGAAAATCATACTGCATCATGGAGTCACATTAGAATTCTATTTGAATTTGATAAAAAAAATGAAGTAAATGGCTTAAGATCCTTGCCATCATTAAGAGACGAACACATTTATCCTGAAAAAATACAAAAAATGAAGGTGAAATTGGCAGCTCAGGTATTTAGCCAGCGAGTTGCAGCAATACTAAGACTTTTAGTAAATTATAGTAAGAAAACAGTGCATTATAAAACTTTTACATTAACTTTTTTTGAAAACAAAATAACATTTTTACTTACTTTTTAGCACCAGATAATTGTTTAAGTGATGCTAAAGGAACATCTGAGTTTTTATACTTCATGGACCAGGTATTTGACTCAGTGAATGGATCAAGTGTCAAACCTGAAAAAGGAAAAACTCTGAGGTGTGCAATCACTAACTCCTCAGCTCATGTTGAGTTCTGGAATGAAGCAATAGGTGTCTTCAATTCAATGAGATTTGTAACTAAGGTTAGAGTGCAAGTACGTCGATGTGGCTTATATATTGACGAACAATATCCATATTTGGGAGCCTCTCCAGGTATATTACACGAACCTATTATTTAATGTGTTAACCTTTTAAATGTATATAAAATACAATAATCTATAAAATTTAAAAAGTATTCTACGATATTATTTCAAATATGTAATAAATTGCAGATGGGATTGTTGATGATAATACTATTTTAGAAGTTAAATGCCCATATGCAGCAAGAGACTGCCTAACTCTAAACGAGGCTATTGACACTAAAAAAGTAAGTGCCTAAATAAACTAGCTATTTTTAAGAAAATGAATAGTTAAATGTATTGTCTTATGATAAATATTATTATACCTATTGCCTATATTACACTATTAGATCAACTTTTTAAAAATACAAGAAGACGGACAAGTTATTTTAAAGCGCGACCATAGTTACTTTTATCAAATAACTGGGCAGTTAAAAATTACATCAAAAGTACTATGTTATTTTGTTGTGCATTCGCCAAACTGGACTCATATACAAAAAATCGAATATGATTCTCAGTTTTGGACTGAAAAAATGGAATGGAAATTAAAAAGGTAAGATTTAAAAAATTTTAAAATACTTATTTGCAAAGCTAACTGTATTGGTCATTACTCATTGTAATTGTTACTACATACCTATATTCCTAATTAAAAAGTAAAATAATTTGATTTCTTTTTTCAAAAATCCTATTACCTCCAATTAATTTGATAAGTACATAAAACTTAAAAATAATTTTATAATACATTGTAAAAAATACTAAACATAATATAAATTATACGAAATACTCACATACTTAACACATAATAAAAAATAATAATTATATTTGTTGTCAGATTTTATTGTGAATGCTTACTGCCAGAGATTGTCGACCCTCAGTACGGGAAACGGTGTTTAATAAGTGACATCATAGAACCTAACTATATACTAGAAGAAATACAAAAAGAAAAAAACAAGAAAAAAATTTAAAAAAAAAACGATTTTTCTAATTCTAATTAGAACTGACTATTTTATATGCATGTATACAGTATACTTGCAATATACAAGTATAAATAAACAGTTGCTGTATCATCTACGTAATTATTACTGGCATAAAAGGTTTTCTTGACAGGGGAGGCAATACCTTATATAGGAGGTCCAGACTCCAATCCCCCCTCCCCCGATTTGTAGGTATATTAATACAAAATATTGGGGAAGCGGAAAATTTCGCAGTGGAGGCAGCCTCCTTCCCCGTGCGCACGCTTATGATTACTGGTCTATTATATTTTACAATTACATATAGGTTAGTAGGTTACTAATAGGATAAATTGACATAATATCACCAAAAAAAGTAATAACGTAACACATTTACTTAAAGACGTGTTAAATAGTAAAGAGCTTATTATTTTACACGTATTTTAAAAAGTAATTAAGTTATATTAATAAATCGAATTATAACGTACCTATATTAATTAGAATACTCTATATATTGCTAAAACTATTTAAGGTAAGAAGAGTTTAAATTGGTAAATAGATGATCACTGTGAGCTAGGAGCGAGCGAGCCGCGTATTAGTACGTAAGAAATAAATTAGCATTTAGTGACAATCTACGCTACGGCTGCGGTGAACTATATTATTGTTATGATATGTTCTAATCGATTGTCCGTAAAAGAGTGATGTGCCTCTTCCGCGATTACGACGCGCGGACCCCGTCGCGTAGACCTAGGGGCGTGGTCATGGCCTGCCGCGACGGCGGCGATATGGCTAACAACGCCATCTCTTGAGCGTTGTATGTCTACAAGTTTCCGTGAGACGTCCTCTTAAGGATATGATTAATATATTCAATGAATCAATACCGAAAATTTGTTTTCAAAAACTAATAGGACAAAAATTAAATTTTCTATTTGAAACTTACTCTGATTTAGGTAATTTTGAATGTCCTATACACGAGTTGAAAGAAATTATTAAATCAAAAGTTATACAATTTCTTTTATTTAACTATTGCAAAAAAAACTAATAAAATTATCAAAGGTCTAGATAGAAATTTTGATAAAAGTATGTCTACCAACTGTGTAGCATACAATTATTACCTAAAACATAAAGGTAATAAAAACAAAAAATGAAGTACTTACCTTTTTTTATATTTTTGTCTTCCCTTTTTGCAAGGTTTTAATACTTACTATACTTAAAATTGTAATATATTAATGATAATAAGATTTGTTATTTATTGATATTTCTTTTATCTACCTACCTAATTATATTGATATTTATATTATTATTATGTTTTATATTTATATAAAATGTATTATTTATTATATTATATAGTATAGTACTGTAGTAGTATATGTATAGTTAAGTTATAATATCATTTTAGTATTAGCTCATTATTGCTAATTATTATAATATTAAGTATTGTATAACATTGTTATATTTTCATGTTTTTATAGAATAAGTAATAACAAGTATTTATGTAATATATATTATTAAATTACTTCTACTTAAACATCTCGCTGTGGCCTAGTGGGATAACCCCGTTTCCGGTTCTGATGTTGACGAGAGAGGTCGCGAGTTCAGATTCTAAGGGGTCGAAAATTTTTTTTGCACTTTTTACGCGCAGTTGAAAGAATAGTACGGACGACAAACATCGGGAGCGCTAGTAGTGCAGTAACTATTATTGTCGACGAGTGTCGATTCTATCTAATCTATATTCTATGACTGCATGCAGTCGACTGCACGTAGTGTATGTACATAAACTTATGGAGCCGGTTTAGTTCACGCGACGGACGCACGAGCCGCGTGCGGTCGACTGCAGCGACTGGTGCTAGGACCAGTCAATGCATTCGACTGCAGCGACCATCTATAATATTTCTCTCACCTCCATAGTCGTACCAAAAGGGGAAGTGAGGCAAGTGCCCTAGGGCGTCCAAATTATTATGAATTTAGGGGACGTCACAAAAACGAATGATAAAAAAAATAAATTGGTTTGCATTTATTAAAAATCACATATCAAAAATTATATCCAACAATCAGCGTCGTTAAAATCTATAGATCCAAAATTACCTCAACTTGGTACATAATAATATTATATATTGTAGGTGCATATTTTCGAAATTCACAATACTTTTCCAAAATTAGCAAAAAACTACTAAAATGTAGACAACTTCACATTAATATTTTTAAATTGTATTTACCTCACAAATTAAATTTTTTTAGAAAATAAAATCTATTAATGGTAAAAATATAACATATATGGTATAACTTACGTTAAAATATGAAAGTACAGAATATTTTAACGACTATAGCCTATAATAGGTATCAATATTAAATTTGAATGTATTTTGACTTGAAAATTGTACAAATCCTTTTAAAGATATATTATAATTTTTTGTATTGTTTTATGAAAATAAAAAAATTTAAATGTTCTATATAAATTACTTATCAATGAAATATATTGTGGTCCTTTATTAGAAAACTTTAATTATAAACTAGAAACAATCACTTATTCATCTTAAAAAACATAAAAACCAATTATTTATTAGATTCTTCGACAAACATACTCATAACAATTGGTAATTATAAATTCTACACATATAGACCTATTTTCCTGTATCATAAATGATATAAAAAACATGTATAAATTAGTTTAATCGTTTTATCTAATACCAATTAGGAGTGTTAACAGTATTGTGAATGTGTGACGTACGTGAATTTGTATTATTATATTATTGCAATTTTGTTTCTTGTTTTTATTTTACTTTATAAAGTAAAATAAAAACAAGATAATATATACTAGACAATAATATACTCTGTATGCAATAATGAATAAGTTATAACTATATGTATCTTATTGCATACAGTCATACAGAGTATATTATAATAGTTCTACACGCTTCTAGTAGAGGGAATCCAATATTCTAAATTTATAAAAGGTACCAACTGCCTGTACTGAAATAAAATGTTAATAATACCGTTGAACAAAAATAATAAGATATTGGCCATCAAGGTAGGTACCTGTTGTTTTTATTTTTAACTTATTCGGAAATAAATACTTATTACAGGATTTTACAAAAATTAATAACTTATAAATTATAATATGTATAAATATCCGGTCTATGCTTATAATTCATGACAAATAGTATTGGTGGGAAGCGGAAATTTCTGCATGCGTCTTTATCGTTGTAATCGAAGAGGTATAACGTTGTCGTTTTCATTTTATTATTTTATTAAGTAATAAAAATGAATTTTTCGCGAGATGATGAATCTAAGCTATGTGAGCTGATATCAAATTATCCAGCATTGTACGACCATGGCTTAACGGATTTTAAAGACGCTACGCTGAAGGACAACATATGGAAGGAAATTGCGAGTTCATTTATTGGAAAAACTGGTAAGTGTTTTACTTGTATGGTTATTATATTGGCATATTTTAACTTACATTATTTAAATTTTTTATACATTTAAGTATTTAATACTAAAAGGTTTCTTATAATTAAATGATACAATTAAGTTTAAAATAGTTACAATTAGATAATAAGAAATGGAATTCAAATAAAAAAGGGGGTGAAATGGGTGACGCTCTGTCAAATACCACTGTCACCCTCTTTCCCATAAGACCCGACGTCTATTGCTAAAAATTTATATTTGGCGTCAACAATCGCTAACAACACAGCAGAAAAATAATTTTTATAGTTGAAGTAGAGGGATCCTGTTTTGTCTGGACACATAACACGTACATGTTTCCCGTCTATAGCTCCAACACAGTTTGGAAAATTCCACCTCTCCCAAAATTCTGATGCTCGTGTCTTAAAACCATTTTCAGGTGGTGGTGGTAAAAGAACAGGCATAAGATTTTCACATATAGCTTTTAGTACTTCTTTTACAATATTTGATATTTCGCAATGTGAAATTCGAAAATTGAAAGCCAATGATCTATACGATTCGCCAGTTGCCAAGTACCTAAAATTTAATTAATTTGTGTTCATTTTTATATTCTTTATAACTTTAATTAAACTACATAATTACTTATTTTTATAATTTAATAAATAATATGACGTGTACCTACTTACCTAATTTTATCTTATATAATAATTAGCATTAATTGGCTTTAAATTGTTTTTAGTAAGTTTAGGTATAATAAGTATTAATATACTTTATATGATTTATTATAAAAAATAATATTGCTATATTTTTTATTGTTATTTTTAGTAGGTATATTTGTATTTTGATAAAAATTCCCTTAAATTTAAAAAAAAAGTTTAACGTTTTAATAATTATTAACTTTTACAATTTAATAATATGTGTTATTATTTTATGAATATATTTTATAGATAATAATTACTAACCTTAATGTTACAGCTAGTTTTTCCTTCGGTGTTATTGGAAATTTAACCGTGGTTGTAGGTGCTTTAAATGTATTTACCTTTGCAATAGCAGATAATACAAAATCAAATTGATGTTTGGTTAATCTAAAATAGTTATGAAATTTGGTTTCATCATCAATCAGATGTTTGGAAATTAGGTTTTGAAACGCCCCTTTCTCACGCCTGGATATAAACATATCATGCACTTTTTGTCTTTTGCTGTTTTTTAGGAACAGTAAACTTATAATTTGTTCATCGAGTTCCTCTTCTTCAATTAAATGTTGAACAACCAAGGATGTCACGTCTTCCATGGTAAATAGTTGGTGACGTACTAAACTAATCTAAATGAAAATAGTAATAATGAAAACATAAATAATAAAATAAATAATTCGCGAAAAAAAAATCGAAAAAAAAGAATTTCGAATTAACACTCGGCCGCCGCAAATTTACACAATCCGCCGCGGCCGGTATCGAACGCTGAGATGAGAATAGGAGTGAAATCAATGCCTCATGGCGTCAATTATATATAGTTATTTATCAATTGTCTATTAATTAACTTGATTTTATGCTAATGATGAATAAAACCTATCTACCTATAGTATAGTCATATCGATCAATAATTATATATTGTTAATTATATATAAACCTAGTTCATCAAATAGTATAGCGATATCATTATAAAATTTAACTGCCAGAATTTAATTAAATAGGTACATGAAGATCTATTAGTTTATAATCAATTATTATTGTATGACATGGTATCTGCAGCAGTTTTGTATCATACATAAAATTTAAATTACCAAATTACATTACCTCAAACAATCATCTCACCTAAAAACTGTATTATATTTAGTACTACATAGAGTATACTTGTAGGTGTGTTATATTACTATCGTCTATTCAAGTATATACTATAGAACTATCCCATATAATCCAGCTCATGTTAAACAGTATAGGTGTAGACAATAAAATCGAGTGTTACCTAATTTATTATTTAAAATAAATAGTTTGTTCCATATATAATACTCTACCTATATAAGTTATATCAAATAGTATATAGTCACATATTATCATTATACAATTTAATTTTCAGACTTTAATTAAATAGGTACATAAAGTTCTATTTTGTTTATTGATATTGTATTATTTAGAATCAGTAGCAGTATTTGAATGCTACACTAAATTTATATAAACTGTAATATATCAAGTACCTACTACATAGTATGTTATATATTTATTACTATCTAACCACATAATCGAGCCCTTGTCCGACTTAGATATATTCATATCGATCAATAATTATATATTGTTAATTATATATAAACCTAGTTCATCAAATAGTATAGCGATATCATTATAAAATTTAACTGTCAGAATTAAATTAAATACTTGAAGATCTATTAGTTCATAATAAATTATTGTATTTATAGTATCTGCAGCAGTTTTGTATCATACATAAAATTTAAATTACCAAATTACATTACCTCAAACAATCATCTCACCTAAAAACTGTTAAACAGTATAGGTGTAGATAATAAAATCAAGTGTTACCTAATTTATTATTTAAAATAAATAGTTTGTTCCATATAATACTCTACCTATATAAGTTATATCAAATAGTATATAGTCACATATTATCATTATACAATTTAATTTTCAGACTTTAATTAAATATAGGTACATAAAGTTCTATTTTGTTTATTAATATTGTATTATTTAGAATCTGTAGCAGTATTTGTATGCATTAATTATGTAACATTAATATCAAAAACATTTAACCATTAAGATATAAAAACAACAAACAAATGAATATTTAAAAATATAAGTCGAGTGTTTTTTTTTAAATCATAGTAACAAAATACTTTTATTTGTATAAAATAAAAACTTTTAGAATCGTAATAAAAAAAAAAAAAATCGAAAAATTTACATAGGTATATTATATGCGTTTACCTACCTTAATCTAACGTAACGCAGTAACATGACACAATTGAAATATAACTGCGTCAGATAGCAGACAATGTTAATTATTGCGGTAATATCAACCATAAAAATATACATTTTAAAAATAATAATATATAATATTGTACTACACTACCAAATTCTAGACGGGACGGGCTGTAGTTTAGTCCCGAATTAAATAAAACTTATAAAACGTATATCAAAATTTCAAGTAAATTATGCCCTATCTTCTAGTAAGAAAATTAGCATAAAATATTCATTATTAAAGAAACAGGACGGCATTCCAACGCCACAGGTACTGAGTCGTAGTACAAATTATTTACGGGGCGGGCTGTATTTAAGTCCCAAATTAAATAAAACTTATAAAATGCATATAAAAATGTTAAGTAGGTTATACCCTATCTTACGGTAAAAAAAATTAGCATAAAATATTCAATATTGCAGAAACGGGACGCCATTCCAACGCCACAAGTACTGAAATATAATCCAAATTCTAGACAGGACGGTCTGTAGTTTAGATTCTGAGCGAAGCGATGAATGTATTGGTTTTACAATGATGTGTGTTTTTTTTATTTTATTTTTTTTGTGTCTGTCGTCACGTTTTAGGATATTAAAAATGCTTAGATTTTCTTCAATTATACCTTTTTTGAAAAACAAATGGTAAATTATTAATAAACGGGAATTTGTATGCAACATTGATTTTCAACAAAATCGATTTTGGTGTTTGGTGTAAGTCTAAAAAATTACGGTAAATACATGCAATTTTGAATGTTTATATGTTTCTATACACCAGAACGTTTTCAAAATATTTTGACTTATTTTGAGCTGTTTACAGACATTTTCAATTTCAAATCTTTTTAGTTTTTTTTTCTATAAATATCAATAAAATTTTATAGATGAAAAATATTTAAAATCTGTAGTCACAGTTTTTTTTCTAAGTAAGGATTTATTTAGAGTTCAAATTTTCACAAAATACGTAAAAATGACGAAAATTTGCAAATTACTTAGTGTTAGAAATTCATAAAATTTTTTTTTTTTTAAATCTAAAATTTTAAAATGTAACACTAGATTTAACATAGGTTTTTCTACTTTTATCAAAAATAAAATATCTAAAAGCAAGTAAAAATAAATTTTTAGTTTTCAAATTGTTTAGTTTTTTTTTTTTTTATAATTGTCAATAAAAATTTATTTGGTGGTCCAAAAAGTCTGGAATTTTAATACAAGCTTCCTAATATATTGTTACAATATCAGTTGAAAAATTTTAAAAATACATGGGCACGATTTTTTGTTATAAGCATTTAAAGTTCGATCATTTGTCAAAATCTTGAAAATTATCAATCATTGGAATTAAAAAAATATAAAATGTTCAGTTTTTATAACCAAGAGTTGAAAATTTAAAACAAAGATTCTCTTAAATAATTCATACTGTAACTAAAAAGTTTAAAAATATATAGACTCATTTATTTTTTACAGACAATTTAAATTCAAATTCGGACGAAATTACATATTATTATTAAAACCAAGAATAAAGATTTTAGTTATTTTGTTGTAATTTAGAAATATTTGTTGGTATATGAAACTTTTAGAGTATATTGTTATATTTTATACATACGCAATGGCATTTTAAAATTTAATTTTTTTGGTAAAAATGAATTTAACCAACCATAGTAAATACTAAGGCCTAATACTAAAATTAATTACTCTATTTCTCAATTATATCATCAAATACACTTAGACACTTAGTATGATATTATAGACTGACTGAACGTCTTCGCTCAGAATAATTTTTCTTATACAATGATATTATATCATTGGATTCAAATTACAAGTGAGTCACTTGTAACCTACTGTACAGCAGAGCGACATCCACTTACCCGCCTTTTTTTATGTACACATTCTATAAACTATAGATTAAAAAAAAAAAATATATATTATATTTATTGGTGTTATTATAATAACATCATAATTTATGCATTTTAGTTTATCATATTTATTTAGTTTAATTATTTTATTGGTCAATTAATGTAGAACCCATCCGGTTAAAGATCTTAATCTGAATGACATTTATTTATATTTATTCCCAGTAAACACGGCACGTATAACCTACGTTTATAATAAGACCAATTTTGGTGTATACATATACGTTATTAATCATATAATAACGGTATAATATACGTTTAAATAGGTTTAATACGTTTACAATACGTACACCTATACTCGTATATTTTCCGTGATCAAAGTACGTTTATTCAACGCTGATCATACGTTGATCATTGGTAAGTCGAACTTCCGTCGAAATATTTTTATTTATTTTTTTTTTTTTTTATTAAAACAAAAAACATTGTTATATCTACTACCTTTAAGCAGAGCTTGTGTTGGTAGTAGAGAGTTACATAATGTTAAAAACTTAAATTATATATAAATTAATTAATTACAGCAGCAAATTGATTAATCAAAATACATAATATAATAAACATAAAAAAAGAATACAAAAAGAATGATTATATTAAGTTACTCTATACATAGTACATACATAATATTATTTAGAAATTCCTTAAGAGCTAAAACAAAATTACATTTCTTGTAGAAGCCAATTATAGATAATTATTTTATGATTAGAATTGGGATTAGATCTTATAGTTTCCTTGATAGCGAAAGGCATTGCGTTGAAAAAAGTTGGCCTTAAATAATGAACGAATCTTTGTCCAATATTTTTTTTAGTATAACTATTTGAGATGTCAAAAGTTCTCATACGGTTCTCAAATATGGTTTATGATATACATATATTTTACGTTTACAGTACGTACACCTATACTCGTACATTTTTCGTGATAAAAGTACGTTTATTCAACGTTGATGACAAGTTGATCATTGGTAAGTCGAACTTCCGTCGAAATATGGTTTATGATTTACATATATTTTACGTTTACGGTACGTACACCTATACTCGAATATTTTTCGTTTTACATGTACGTTTATTCAACGTTGATCATACGTTGATTATATGTAAGTCGAACTTCCGTCGAAATATGGTTTATGATATACATATATTTTACGTTTACACACTGAAAAAAATATTACTTTACAAATTACAAAATTATTTTGTAAGATGACAAAGTGTATGCCTAAACAAAAAATCGTTGGTTCTATCAGAAGTATTGATTAACTTAACTAAGTAATTTGTTATAGAAACAATTTCGTTTTTGTTCATTATTGTTTTGTTATACATAACTAAAGTTGTGTTGTTATTACATTTCATTATTCTCATACAACAGAATTTTATTTTTAACAAAATGGTTGGTATCCTTTACACTAAACATTGAAGATTGACACAGGCGCTTTAGTTAATAATACAAAACTATTTGTAACAAAACCAATTGTTTAGTTAATTTATTACAAAAAATATAGTATGAGGTACTTATGTAAAATGTAATAATTACAAAATTGATTGGTTAGCGGAAACAGTTCATGTGGTGTAGATAACATATTTTCAGTTTAAACAACCCAAAAGCATTAACCACAACAATATTGATAACGTATTGTCAACGACTGTTTGGTGAAAACTAAAAATAGCGGGATTTCAGGCATCATTGTGATTGCTTCAGTCGTATTTTCCGGCATATTAATTTTGCGATTTGCGACTTTGCGTCTTACGAGTTTGTGTCTTAATGTCTTATACTCTTATTTATTAAATTGTATAAACTATCATTTTGTGTATACCTTATTTTAAAATGTCAGACGTAGCTGACTTATTGACTGCGTGGGATTTGAAAGAATACATCGAATTGTTCAAAGGTAAGCTTAATAACAATATTACGAATGAATTTTAAACTAAATCAACACATAATTAATTACATAGGTAACGTCTTTCGCTACAATGAATATCACGTTTTAATTTTAGTTGGCAGGCACTTAATTAAGCTATTGGGTACCTAACACCTATCAATGAAATTTGTTCTTTTTTATATTGGGTAGTAGGTACCTACCTTGGTACCTATCAGAATATCAAACCTAATATAAATCAATATAATTTTAAATATTTTAATTGTAAGCTTTCTTTTTTTGTGGTCCTTTTTTACTAAACTACATGGTAGGCCTCTTTGAGCTAGTCCGACTCTGGATGTAGCTGTATATTAGCCTACTGTCCAACAATGTGTAATAACATATAACTTTAAATTGTTAATATAAAATCAAATCAAGTATTCTTCATAAATCATAAATGTATTATTTTTTATTTTTACATAGAAAATGCGATTGGTATTGAAACATTCCCATGCTTAACACCTGATATGATTAAAGAATTGATTCCCATGGTTGGGCATAGAGCTAGATTTATTTCGAACTTAGAACAGTGGAAAATAATTATTGAAGGAATACCAAACATGAATACAGACATGGTATATATAGTATATATTGTAATATTTTATTTAAACATTAGTATTATTAAAATACCATTTACATACTCATATAGTAATTTCATATAATTTATAGACATTACTTATTAATTTGTATTTTAGATTAATCAATCACTATCATCCTCCAGTAATGTTATTAATGATAATTCATTAACACCTAGTACATCATCTGCAGAAGTAAGCAACTTGGCTGTAATTCTCGTGTTTATTTAATGTGTACCTACCTAAGAATAAAATATGTGAATAATAAAAAAAAAAATAGGATAAATTTAAGTGTGGGAAAAATATCTGACCAATTAAATAAAAATCAGTTAGAATATAAATGTATACATATTTGTATCTTTATCTATATATAGATAAAGATATTCAAAATAATAATAAACATTATGTTTAGGTACCTACTAAATTTTTTTCAAACTAAATACCTATATGTTTCCTTACTTAACTCGGTTTATCAGGTTATGTTTGTGTATCATTGATTTTATACACATTTATTTTTTTGGCAAATTTAATGGACATGTTTAATATTTTAATAATTTTAGTCATTTGAAAACGTTGAGTTCTATTTTGAAGAACTAAGAGATGTGGAGACCAGTAATGACAAAACAAACCATGCCCAGAAAATAGAGGCAACAGAAAAGACAACTGAAGTTCTACTACCACAAAAACCTGTAAGTCTAAGATATGAAATATTTTTAGCTATATCATAATTTGAAGATTATTGTATCATTTAAAATTCCAGATAAATATTTTTTATTGAAGCATTAATAATATGTTGTATACATTATTATTTTATTATGTATATTAAAAATATTGGTCTATACTCTCTAATATAGGTACTTGTTATTACAGTTACAGTTGTTATAATTTTTTTCTTTTTTTTTTTATAGGCACTTTTAGATTTGCTTAAAACTTCTAATGAAGGAAACTCTTTATTAGCTAGTTACCAAAAAAGTGGTGTATTAGACAGCATTGGACGCAGACGTCTTTGTAGTTTAATTATAAATAATGAATTAAGCGCTGATGTTAATGCCAGAATTAGTTCATTCAGATTACAAGAGCTTGCCTATCAAATAACTTTAGTCTTCAACAAAGAACGAACACCAACATATTTCATACCATACTTATCATATGGACCCGGGTTAAAAAGAGCTGCAAAGGGTAAGCTATTCGATTGTCTTAACAATCGTAAAAGAGAGTTTCGTAAATCTGGGATTATAAGATCATCAAGAAGAAATTCAACAACTTCATCTTCATCTGGGCGTGCTTCACCAGCTGTATTACTCCCAGAAACACTACAACATTCATTAGAGAATCAGGAAGAAGAAGCAACTGTTGAAGAAAGTTTGAACTGGCTGCGCAATTCAAGTGAGCCTTGGACACTTGTCGAACAACATTGGTTGTTAACTGCTCTCACTCGTTTAAAAGTACAATTGTCAAAGGATGGACAATCCATTGCATCCTATATGGCTGAATATCCGGCATTAAAAAGACCAACAGGATATTTTCTTGTGAGTATAAACGGTTTATTGTTTAGATTTTATCTACTTAGTAAATATAATTGCTATGTTAACAGATTTTAAAAGATTTTAATGTGCTGTATCCTAAGTATTCTGACAATTTGTATCAAAATCTGCCATTGTGTAAAAAAAGAATATTTGAATTAGCTGCAAAAAAATTAGAGAAAACCAAAGAAGTTGCAATTATTCAGACTTTGAAAGAGTACATACAATTGGGAGTGGAAGGTTGGTTGGATACTTTAAAGTTGGTCTTATGCATTATGTATAGAATATAATATATTTAATA
>JANEHU010002049.1:0-14988 GCA_027563435.1 Nasonovia ribisnigri
GACTACAGTGAATAATACTAGGGTTCTAAATAGTACCTGCCCAATAGGAAGGTATTTATATCAAAATATTATCCTTTATTAGTATAGTATTTATTAGTTACTTGTATACAATAAAGTAACCCACTATCTATTATAATAGTTCTATTTCAAAAATATATTTATAATATTGTGAGTTTGCGAAGGTAACAAAAATTAAACAAATTGTAAAAATTTAACAAACATTTCAATACCTACATCATTAAATATTATAATATAAGGAGTGACTGAATATTTACATGTAGTATACCAGTATAACAAACTAAATATTATGTTTTAAAACGTAAATTTTTGAGTACTTACTCTTGATTATTAGTTAAATCTGATGCGTTTAATAATTTTTCTAAAATAATTCTGCTCCCACTATTATTAATTTTTCATTCATCCAATATTTTATGAGTTTTAGAGACGCTTCTTCAATTTTTAAAGTAATTTTTATTGTATATTGTGTGAAAGTCAATATCTTCTAAAATGTAAAATAATACTTATTAGTTATTTTTAACTGAATACATTACAAATATTATTATTGAGTTAATGCTTACTTAAGTATAGATTCAATGTCAAATTTATTTTATGAATCTTGCACACTGTATTTAGTAAAACCTTTTTTACCATTTACATCGTGAGTAGATTTTTTAAACATAGGAAATACACATTGTAAAAAATATATTATAACCAATATTTTTGAATCTGAAAAAATAATAACTTGTTGTAAGACATTTTCCAATTCATAATTAAGATAACATATAAATAAATATTAACAAAAACATTTAAAGTTAAACTATAAGATAACCTAATTATTCACTACCCTGGTATTCGTAGGTAAATGTTAAATAATGTAGATTATATTAAACATACATTGATAGGAATCATATTTCAACAGTCTATTACTGAATTCAACATTTTTTTCTACAGAACAATTTAATAATACAAAATATTAGTACAATGATACCTACTAATTGGAAATAATTTATTTGCAATATGATTACATGCATTCCAGACTTTTTTCATATAAGCATAAAAAATTTCTGATTTTGACAGTACTTAAATTAGTGAGATTTTATCTAAGGTAAATCTTAATTATATACAAATGTATCGTAAATTGTATATGCTAATAGTCTTTCAAATATTCATCAAATATTATCCGGCGACAAATTGTGCGGCATATTATTGAATTATTTTTCAAAAATTGAATTTAAATTTGGATGTCTGTATACTTAGTTAGAATATCAATATCAACCTAGAAAATGTATCATAAGCAGTATATTAAAAATGCAATAATAATACCTTAAGATAAAATTTGTAGGTAAATAATAATTATATAGGTATAATTTTTCATGAGTAGCTTAGTAAGTTTATAACACATAGCCGTGTTATAAAGAAAAACTGTGGGGAAGAAATTTTGAATAACAGAAATTAATAATAATTATATACAAATTAAACTATCTATAGCTATTATAGATGATAAATGTACAATGTATATTAATACATTTAACAATTACAACAAAATAAGTATACCCATGTTAAAATAATAAAACAAAGAGTTTGGCAACTAACAAACATTATTAATAACTATTATAAAAAATAAAGTAAAATAAAAGGAGATATATTATAAAAAAGAATAGTTATTGAAAAATATAAATATACCTACTATTATAGAAGGTAAATATAATGAAAACAAATAGTTAAATACCAACAAATCGATTATATCTGAGCCCTTAAGATTTGTAATTTGTTTAATGCAGGTACATTTCAAGCTATTTCTATGTTAACAAAATAATGGGCGATGTCCGGAAAATGGATGAGAGACAGACTGTTTTTATATAGTGCTAACACTCCAGTAGGGGTATTTAAGTTCTGTTGGCCTATCCATTCTTATAATATTACCTATAGACGGATCCTCCTTCTGTGCCAGTTATTTAAAAAGTGCTTGCATATCCAATGGTGTTCTAATAATTTGTATGATTGCATTTTGGAAATCATTGATTACATAATATCTTACATAGTATATTTCTCCATTCTCGTATCTTGTTATTTTTCTCGATTAAGGAATTAGCAGACTTTGTAACAAGTACATTAATATCGGATATTTTGAATCTGAAAACACAGTAATTTTAAAAAAGTTTAAAACTGATCTAAATGGCGTGTAATCTTATTTATAAAATTCAGACTACAGTGAATAATACTAGGGTTCTAAATAGTACCTGTCCAATAGGAAGGTATTTATATCAAAATATTATCCTTTATTAGAATAGTATTTATTAGTTACTTGTATACAATAAAGTTACCTACTATCTATTATAATAGTTCTATTTCAAAAATATATTTATAATATTGTGAGTTTGCGAAGGTAACAAAAATTAAACAAATTGTAAAAATTTAACAAACATTTCAATACCTATATCATTAAATATTATAATATAAGGAGTGACTGAATATTTACATGTAGTATACCAGTATAACAAACTAAATGTTATGTTTTAAAACGTAAATTTTTGAGTACTTACTCTTGATTATTAGTTAAATCTGATGCGTTTAATAATTTTTCTAAAATAATTCTGCTCCCACTATTATTAATTTTTCATTCATCCAATATTTTATGAGTTTTAGAGACGCTTCTTCAATTTTTAAAGTAATTTTTATTGTATATTGTGTGAAAGTCAATATCTTCTAAAATGTAAAATAATACTTATTAGTTATTTTTAACTGAATACA
The DNA here is from genome assembly GCA_027563435.1 of Nasonovia ribisnigri. Lineage (NCBI taxonomy): Eukaryota > Metazoa > Arthropoda > Insecta > Hemiptera > Aphididae > Nasonovia > Nasonovia ribisnigri. The sequence goes on from JANEHU010002049.1 coordinate 2,752, forward strand.
TTACAAATATTATTATTGAGTTAATGCTTACTTAAGTATAGATTCAATGTCAAATTTATTTTATGAATCTTGCACACTGTATTTAGTAAAACCTTTTTTACCATTTACATCGTGAGTAGATTTTTTAAACATAGGAAATACACATTGTAAAAAATATATTATAACCAATATTTTTGAATCTGAAAAAATAATAACTTGTTGTAAGACATTTTCCAATTCATAATTAAGATAACATATAAATAAATATTAACAAAAACATTTAAAGTTAAACTATAAGATAACCTAATTATTCACTACCCTGGTATTCGTAGGTAAATGTTAAATAATGTAGATTATATTAAACATACATTGATAGGAATCATATTTCAACAGTCTATTACTGAATTCAACATTTTTTTCTACAGAACAATTTAATAATACAAAATATTAGTACAATGATACCTACTAATTGGAAATAATTTATTTGCAATATGATTACATGCATTCCAGACTTTTTTCATATAAGCATAAAAAATTTCTGATTTTGACAGTACTTAAATTAGTGAGATTTTATCTAAGGTAAATCTTAATTATATACAAATGTATCGTAAATTGTATATGCTAATAGTCTTTCAAATATTCATCAAATATTATCCGGCGACAAATTGTGCGGCATATTATTGAATTATTTTTCAAAAATTGAATTTAAATTTGGATGTCTGTATACTTAGTTAGAATATCAATATCAACCTAGAAAATGTATCATAAGCAGTATATTAAAAATGCAATAATAATACCTTAAGATAAAATTTGTAGGTAAATAATAATTATATAGGTATAATTTTACATGAGTAGCTTAGTAAGTTTATAACACATAGCCGTGTTATAAAGAAAAACTGTAGGGAAGAAATTTTGAATAACAGAAATTAATAATAATTATATACAAATTAAACTATCTATAGCTATTATAGATGATAAATGTACAATGTATATTAATACATTTAACAATTACAACAAAATAAGTATACCCATGTTAAAATAATAAAACAAAGAGTTTGGCAACTAACAAACATTATTAATAACTATTATAAAAAATAAAGTAAAATAAAAGGAGATATATTATAAAAAAGAATAGTTATTGAAAAATATAAATATACCTACTATTATAGAAGGTAAATATAATGAAAACAAATAGTTAAATACCAACAAATCGATTATATCTGAGCCCTTAAGATTTGTAATTTGTTTAATGCAGGTACATTTCAAGCTATTTCTATGTTAACAAAATAATGGGCGATGTCCGGAAAATGGATGAGAGACAGACTGTTTTTATATAGTGCTAACACTCCAGTAGGGGTATTTAAGTTCTGTTGGCCTATCCATTCTTATAATATTACCTATAGACGGATCCTCCTTCTGTGCCAGTTATTTAAAAAGTGCTTGCATATCCAATGGTGTTCTAATAATTTGTATGATTGCATTTTGGAAATCATTGATTACATAATATCTTACATAGTATATTTCTCCATTCTCGTATCTTGTTATTTTTCTCGATTAAGGAATTAGCAGACTTTGTAACAAGTACATTAATATCGGATATTTTGAATCTGAAAACACAGTAATTTTAAAAAAGTTTAAAACTGATCTAAATGGCGTGTAATCTTATTTATAAAATTCAGACTACAGTGAATAATACTAGGGTTCTAAATAGTACCTGCCCAATAGGAAGGTATTTATATCAAAATATTATCCTTTATTAGAATAGTATTTATTAGTTACTTGTATACAATAAAGTTACCTACTATCTATTATAATAGTTCTATTTCAAAAATATATTTATAATATTGTGAGTTTGCGAAGGTAACAAAAATTAAACAAATTGTAAAAATTTAACAAACATTTCAATACCTACATCATTAAATATTATAATATAAGGAGTGACTGAATATTTACATGTAGTATACCAGTATAACAAACTAAATATTATGTTTTAAAACGTAAATTTTTGAGTACTTACTCTTGATTATTAGTTAAATCTGATGCGTTTAATAATTTTTCTAAAATAATTCTGCTCCCACTATTATTAATTTTTCATTCATCCAATATTTTATGAGTTTTAGAGACGCTTCTTCAATTTTTAAAGTAATTTTTATTGTATATTGTGTGAAAGTCAATATCTTCTAAAATGTAAAATAATACTTATTAGTTATTTTTAACTGAATACATTACAAATATTATTATTGAGTTAATGCTTACTTAAGTATAGATTCAATGTCAAATTTATTTTATGAATCTTGCACACTGTATTTAGTAAAACCTTTTTTACCATTTACATCGTGAGTAGATTTTTTAAACATAGGAAATACACATTGTAAAAAATATATTATAACCAATATTTTTGAATCTGAAAAAATAATAACTTGTTGTAAGACATTTTCCAATTCATAATTAAGATAACATATAAATAAATATTAACAAAAACATTTAAAGTTAAACTATAAGATAACCTAATTATTCACTACCCTGGTATTCGTAGGTAAATGTTAAATAATGTAGATTATATTAAACATACATTGATAGGAATCATATTTCAACAGTCTATTACTGAATTCAACATTTTTTTCTACAGAACAATTTAATAATACAAAATATTAGTACAATGATACCTACTAATTGGAAATAATTTATTTGCAATATGATTACATGCATTCTAGACTTTTTTCATATAAGCATAAAAAATTTCTGATTTTGACAGTACTTAAATTAGTGAGATTTTATCTAAGGTAAATCTTAATTATATACAAATGTACCGTAAATATACAGTCTTTCAAATATTCATCAAATATTATCCGGCGACAAATTGTGTGGCATATTATTGAATGATTTTTCAAAAATTGAATTTAAATTTGGATGTCTGTATACTTAGTTAGAATATCAATATCAACATAGAAAATGTATCATGAGCAGTAAATAAAAAATGCAATAATAATACCTTAAATACTTAACATTCTAACATCATAATATTAATGTTTCAAAATTCTATAAAATTGTGTAGTGTATAACTTAATTTATAATTATAATTATAATTGGGCCATTTGCCTTCAACTTGATAAATATTGAAGTTTATCATTTATATATTTTACGGCCTCACGAATTGCAGTCTTGTATTCTAGTATAATGTTGTTTTATGTTAAAAAGAAATCTGTAAATAAATATGTATAAATTAGTTTTAAGAATATGTTGTCTACCCTAAATAATACAGTATATTTCAAAACTTTTTCTAATTGATCATCATTTATTTTTCTAAAAATATGATCACCTTTCAATGATCAATTGCATTATTATCGAATATAATAATGTTTTTGAGAGTACTTCATATTCATAATGATTACTTGTTTAATGTGTAAGATTGAAATCATTCACTTCATTTTCATCAAATTCAATTGTTGAACCGTCCATGTTGATCCACTAAAAAAGATTATAAATGTTTGAATATTATGAATAATATGTATGCATACAAATAATTATTTAGGATACCAGTAGCAGGGAAGACTGTTAAATTTAAAAATTATACTCTAATTAATAAATCGTAGGTGAGCTGTTATTATTTAAATTTGATAGTAAAATAGCTATGAAATGTACAAAACAATTATATCACTTATAAAATGTTCTATGTATAATATATGTGAAGTAATATAGGTAGATTAAAACAATGTTTGTTGAACATAGTTCCGCTCAATTGAAGCTAAACTGAAGCAACCATTTCCATAAATTAACCGTTGGAACTACAAAAACACATTTTTGATTTGTAAGTTATAATGACAGACAGTTTCTGTGTCGTTCTAAAGGTTCAGTCAAATAAAAACCGGGCACTGTACAATAATACAATTGGACCGCCATCAGCGTAACGGGTACACCATGGCAGCCCCTTCTCTGTTTGACTAAGCCTTAAGAGAACAGATTAAGAATCCTTACTCATTAAAAAAACGTATATTAAACAAATATTTCACTCACCTTATTACATATATTTGTATACAAATAACATCACACTATTGATTAAAAAACTAAAATTCAGGAACCAATGCGTCGTCGTCATGGCGTTGTGACATTGTGCTTCGATGACTGACGGTTGTCTTCGCAGCGGCTACAGCCCTGTCCACCAAATTCGAGCAGGCCTTAAATAAATTAATACTGACTATTACTAGGTAATTGAAAACAAATAGTCTGCAGGTTTTTAATAGTGTATTCAACTATCAAAGATTATTTTTCTCACTCCATAATACGTGTTATATTATGTGTGTAGCATGTACATTCATAATATACAAAAAAAATAGAAGTTTACGTACACAATAGACATATACGTACCTATTTAGAAGACAAAGTACGTTGCATATTATAGTAATTGCCAGAAAGATGTACCTTTGTAGTAGAAATAGGCGATCCGGTTTCTTGGGAAAGATTGGGGGAGGGTGTTGCTGACCCTGCTAAATGTATTGTCCGTTTTCAGTTTTTACAATTGTTACCGTTTTTCGATCCCTTCGTTAGTTCCATGCCGTTGTATCAAACCGGTTTCTTTTCATGTTCTACACACGAATTCAAAAATATATGGTTTGACGTAAAAAAAAAAAAACATCACGGGGGAGCGACGACTGACGAATTTACGACGCGCAAATCCTCACATAATTGCGACTGTGGAACTGTTACGAACTTACGAAAACCATCCACGAAAAAAAAACCAAAGGCTCGTCAATCTTTTATCAGCTATGGTCGCCGTATCGTTGTCTCTTTTACTATGGTTGTCGCAGCACGGACTTTATGGTTATCACGGTAGTATCACGACCGCGGTTGAGAGCGCGACAATTTTAATATTTTATACCAAAGTACGTTTGGTAGGAATGACGAATGGTCGAATTGTCAGGTTACCAGTATAATGAGTAAAACAAAGCGCGTTAAAATATAATAGTTAATTATAATAATCAAATAGTAATTCAGTCCGAATAAATAATATAAATAATGGTACAAATTGGCGTCCAGACGCGAGTATAATTAAAACACGGTTTTTGGCGCTTTTGCGATATTCGGGCGTTACGTAAAACGGACAACGAAACGCGATGCGGTGGCGACGACGTACGTCCGAAAAAAAAAGTGAGCGAATTCGTCGGGCGACAGTCGCGTCATGGAGGTAGTGCGCGCAGTATAGAATATTAGACAAGAGAGGGGCGCGCAACTGGCAGTGGCAGCTGACGCGCTGATACCGCGGTTACAATGGTCATTGTTGTGGGTCGCCACATACGTAAAAAGGGCGACGCCCGCCGCCGCACTGGTCACCGGGCCGCCGGCTCATATTATCAGGCTCGCGAATTTTCGTTAACAAATCTCGTTGCAATCGGCTTGATAATATTTTGTCGAGGCGTTTTTCATTTACCTACCTGGGACCCAATTCTTGAAATCATTCGACTATTTGTCGAATGCGACAAATACGTTTGTCGCACGAATTTAAAAAAATGTTATTCTCGAAAAGTGAAAAAATTTTGTCGCACACAAATCATTCGACAATTTGTCGACTGGGTCTTGAAGGGTGACAAAACTTTTATCGCATAATAGTTTTATTTTATCTAGGATTGTTTTCCGCAAAATTTACGTGGAGTCCGAAATTTTGATAACGAAATATTTAGAAATTTAGAATCTACATTCTATACTACCAATAGGTAATACTGTAGTCATACTTTCAACGTTATATTCTGTGCAATGGATTTCGATTTAATGGCATGTTTCGTTAATATAAATGAACAAATAAATGAAATCGAATTAAGAAACAATTTCCAAAGGCCAACGTATGATGCTTTTGCGTTGACGGATAAATTGTATATGAAAAATTTTCGGCTCTCAAAAGAAATAACGCGGTATTTGATTAATATATTAAAGCCATATTTTATTGTAGTTGATACCCGATTGTCTTCTATTGATATCCAAACAAAAGTAAAGTAAAAATGTATAATTATGAATTTAGTTTATTGAACATTCAAATTTTTCAACGTTAAGTTTTTTGTCACTCATTGTATTAAGTAGTAACCTATTAGGTAGTAGTAACGTAGAGTAACAAGAAACTCACGACACCATAAAAACAAATTAAGTACTAGTGAGTACTAGACTAGTACGATTTGAGATCGTGGTAGTAATAACTAATTAATTGTAATAGGTATACAATTATAATTTAAAAGTACAATACTATTTTAAATTTGAATAGTATCATTTATAAATTATAATCACTATTCACTAATAATTTTTACAGTTTGAGGTTAGAATAATGTATTTATTATTGTTACCGCAGTGGTTCATGCGAGAAAATTTATCGCACTCGATAAAAGATAAAACTTTATCGATACTAGTTCGGGAATAGATCTCGTTACTCGAATTCGATATAATTTAGTCGCATTCGATAATTTTATCATTATATCGCATGCGATAAATATGTCGAACAATTTTTATAACATTTCAAGAATTGGGCCCCTGTAGGCTGTGAGACCTACTACTCAACACCAATATGTTTTACGATTTAAATACCGCGAACTTTTATTCGAGACATTCAACTGTGGTGTTTCGTTTTCAGTTAGACAGGTACCACCTAGTCTATGCCTAACACTTGAAAGTACCTATAATCGTTATACGACTTAAATACAACGAATGGGCAAGTATATTAACCAATCAATAGTAGAATCTAAATGTTATTTGTGTACAAGTATAATATTATGTTTACTCGTACAATATATTTTGTCATAACTTATTAAGTTTTAACCAGTGTTGGGTAGTAACGCAACACAAATTATAAATTACTGTATCAAAATTACTTTTTATAGTTAAACAGTAAGTAAAATCAATAAAATTTATTTAAGATTCCAAAAGTTTTTATAATAAATAATAATCAACAATATTATTAAAGGTCCCAGAAATTATTACTTATACATTTTTTTTATGTACCTGCTATAACAGTCATTAACTATGTATCTACTAGGTACCTACTTATCCGTTATTGACTGATTTTGTAATTAAAAAAGAAACATTTTTTGTAACTCTCTACTTTTGCATAAAAAAGTAAAATGACGTGTTAAAAATAATGTAAGGTAACGCGAATGCAATTTGAATAAAAATATTTAATGTGACGAGTAACATGATTTTGTTGCTTTTCAAAAGTAATTTACTCAACTCTCGTTATAAGTGTTATAAGTAGGGCTCGGATTTTAATGCACTAAAAATCATTGAAAAATGCTCTAAAAAATAGTTAAAAATGCCTTTAATAATGCTCTAAAAAATAGCTAAAAATGCTTTTAAAAAATACATTTAACCAGGAAAATGACCTTAAAAAATGACTTATACATTTTTATTAAATTATTGTTTTATTGGTAATTTATAATATTTTAATTTTATTAAAAAAAAAACAACTGAAAATCGAAAAAAAATTGACTTGCGACTATTGACGATAGATTTGACTGTTTGATTGGAGGCTGTATTGTTCATTCTAAACATACCAAAATATGCACTTAAGATTATGTTAAATTCTACGTTAATCTATTTTACCTATAAAATGTTCAGCATTGCATTGAACAATACATAATATATTGTTTAGTATTTTCAAACACCAATGATCTTCTATTGTCCGAAAGAATATTTTTATATGTTGAAAAACTTCTTTCGACGTCCACGGATGTTATAGGAGCATATTTAAAATGATAAATATCATCTGGTGTTAATTCTCCTGGTATGTTTTTTAGAGCGGTTTCGTTACCTTCTGAACAGTGTTGAGACTTATCTAGATAAATTTATCTAGATAATTATCTAGATAAACAATTACTCATCTATTATCTTATCTAGATTACTATTTTGCCATTTATCTATTGGTTATCTAAGATGACATATTTTCTTATCTAGATAAATTTATCTAGATAAATTTATTTAAATCGTATACATTTTTCATGAATAATATTAATTTTTTTACTAAAATTTTCTATCAAAGCCGAGGACAGAACATTATCCAACAGTACATATTATATTCATAATGAGTTTTAACCTAAGACCTAAGTGCCTTTAGACTTATAAACTAGGACATTAGACACTAGGCGATATATTTTAATTTTTAATCGCTGCGTTTCCGAAGATAAAGGCGCACGTGATTAATTCGCCAGTCGCCACACAAAATAATAATATAAATAATATTATATAATATTATTGAAATTGAATTCATGGTATCATTGATTATAAATACCACTATACTAGTACCTATTTATAAACGATGCGGGTATTAACGGTTGACGATTTCAACAATAATTGTTTTTAAATTATTCGCTTAGGTATACATATGGAAAAACACTAAAAATAGCTTTCCATACGAAAAGATAAGACTGTTTATTGATTAGACATGTGATAGGTAGTAGGTTGTAGCCGTTGTAGGTACCTATTAACTATAAGTTACTTTATGTTCACACTTCACATAGGTAAAGAAGTTCCATAGTAAGTACAAACATTTTTTAGTATAATATTCAAATAACAAATGTTATTTGTTATTTGAATATTATACTAAAAAATTTTCATCTACAATATTATCTAGATAAAGTTAGATTATCTTTATCTTATCTAGATAAATGTAAAATATATTTATCTTTATCTGTATCTAGATAAATTTTTATAAAATTATCTGTATCTTATCTAGATGAAATTTTCGTTATCTATTCTCAACACTGCTTCTAAAATACTTGAAATCGTTTCCATTAAAGTATAACCATTATTTTTATTTAAAACAATTTCTAATTTTTTCTTTATTGCTTCTCCATAACTGCTTGTATTATTTAAAATACAAGTTTTGGCATTATTTACGATACCAATTGCCTCAACTAGAGGTATACCTGATGCTTCAAGGCGTGTTATACAGCTTGGTATATTTCCATAGTTGGCTTCAATTTCTTTATCTGCCATTAAATGTTGCGCTTTTTTGATAGCTATGACATCGCGAAGAAGTAGATTCTTTTATTTTAGGCATTGTACGAACGAACGAATTAACACAACGAAAAACGAAATAAACGCGACCACGACGTGACACGCACTAACCGATTATAATAATATTATTTATTATTTGCCAAGTCCGAGCGATTATAAATAAAGATAAGATAGACAATATTGTATGTTTAGAACAGTTTATAAATTGTAAGAAAAACCCCGAAAAACACGAGTAATATTTTGAGTTAGCTATATTTAGATTATTAAGTCGTATCAGAGATTTAATACTGCTAGTATAATATTTAATCTATGGCCGTAAAATGTATAAATACTATATGTTTATATATAATACAAATATGCATTAAAAACGAAAAAATTACCGAACATGCTGAAATATGTTCTAAAAATGAAAAAAATATTTAAATATGCAAAAAAAAGCAAAATAATGCAAAATAAAAATGTCACCTTTGAAGTCTCTGTTACATGAATCAAATTATAAACTTGGAAAGCATTGTCTAAGATAAACCAAAAAAAGATGCATTTTGCATTGAAATCTGGGCCCCAGTTATAAGTATAATAAATACAATTTAATAAGGATAGTGAATAGTTAACAGTCTTCCCTACTTCTTATATGTATTCTAAATAATTATATGTATACTTCATACCTAATACCTACCAATATATATTTTATAACCCATAAACCCAGTAAAAGATCAGAAAGAAAACAATTAATCATAAAATTGAATTGCAATAATAAATAAAATATTTTTCACAAAACTAACCAATTTTTAATTATTTCTAATTAAAAATGTAAATGTTATATTATTATTATTTAAAAATTCTATACATTTATGCATTTTATATCTATTTTCACACGCGTTACTAATATCACAAAATCTATATATACATCACCCTTCTCGGGTGAGCGTTAGATTCTTTGTAAAAATGTGCAAAAGTTGTGCTTCTAAAAGAAGCACAACCTTTTAATATGAAATTATAATTTAATCTTTTTTATTTTGATTTCTAATTAGTGTAGTGAGATGTTTTACAAAATCATTTCTATCTATATTTTTTTATAATGTCCCCAACCTAATGTGTCAATTCCATTTTCCAAAATAAATCTTTTATCATCATAAACACTTACAGCTTTTTTGTTTTGTTCTACAGTAAAAATATCATGTTTCTTAGTTTTAAATAAATTTTGAGTAACATATTTTGGGTTTTTAGTTAATAAACAATTTTAAAAATCGTTAAAACATAGTTTATTTTCCACTACATTTTTTTTTAATACCTTTAGCTTTTTAATTTTTTTTTCAGTATCTAGAATTCAATGTGAATCTTAAACCTATAAATTCAGTCATTATTTTACCGTCCAATTCATCTTTAAATATGTTTCTTTTTACTTGGGTCAAGTGTCAATAAATTATTAACAATCTACAAATTCGCTAGACTAAACAGGTGTGTAAAATAATGCACCATATCATTTATTTGGTTTTTAGATTCTGAGCGGAGCGATGAATGTATTGATTTTACAATGATGTGTGTTTTTTTTTTTTATTTATTTTTTTTTTTGTGTCTGTCATCACCTTTTAGGACAGTAAAAATGCTTAGATTTTCTTCAATAGTACCATTTCTGATAGGAAAGTGAATCTAGTTGGTACTTTGGGGGGTCAAAAGTTAAAAATTTCGCTGTAGTTTTCAAAAGCGCCGTGAAAAACAAATGAAAAATTAAGGAAAAACGGGAATTTTTACGGAAAACCAATTTTCGACAAAATCGATTTTGGTTTTTGGTATAACACCAAAAGAAATGACCATAGATACATGAAATTTTGACTGAATGTTTATATAAGCATTATATTTCTACACACCATAGCATTTTCAAAATATTCTGACTTATTTTGAGCTATTAACGGACATTTTCAGTTTCCAATTTTTTTAGTTTTTTTTTCTATAAATATCAATAAAATTTTATGTGTTGGTAAAAATCTTGAACGTTTAATAGTATAGGTTTCTAATATATTATTACAATAAAATATGAAAAATATTAAAATCCGTAGTCACAATTTTTTTTATAAGCATTTAAAGTTTAAATTTTGACCAAATTCGTAGGTATAAATGACGAAAATGTGCAATTTATTTGAGTTAGAAATTCATAAAAATGTTTCTTTTCAAATGTAAAGTCTGAAAATGTAATACAAGATTCCTCATAGGTTTGCCTAATTTTATCAATAAAAAAATGTTTATAAGCAAGTCAAAATAAATTTTTATGAGCATTTTAAATTCAAATTTTTACAAGATTAGATATTCACTCGATTTCTCATGTAGCGATTTTCTTATTTTGTTGCAATTCAAAAACCAATAACTGTAGATGCATGAAAATTTCACTGAATGTTTTTTTATTAGCATTTTCTATACGCCATCTAATTTTGAATATATTTTGACCGTTTTTGAGATTTTTACTGACCATTTAAATTTTCAATTTTTTTAGTTTTTTTTTAAATAAATGCCAATAAATTTTTATTTGTTGTGCCAAAAATAATGAAAATATAATATAAGGCTCCTGATATATTGTTACAATAGCAATTGAAAAATATTAAAAGTACATAGCACAGATTTTTTTTATATGCATTTAAAGTTCGAATTTTGACAAAATTCATCAAAATCTCGAAAATTATCAACCATTGTAATTAAAAAATTATAAAATGGTCAGTTTAAATTTAAAGCAAAGATTCTAATAAATAGTACATACTGTAATCAAAAAATCTAAAAAATATATAAACACAGTTATTTTTTACAGACATTTTAACTTCAAATTTGGACGAAATTACATATTAAAATCAATTTTAACGAATAAAGGTGTATATTATAATATTTTTCCAGCATCACTGATCATTTTAGGTTAATAATTAAATAATATGAATAATATTAATTCAACTTAGCAGCTACCGTATAAAAACAATATCAATATAATTTAAAATATCCTAGACTGACATACCGTCTCCGCTCAGAATCGTTTTATAATGATATTATATCATTGAATTCAAATTTAATACCATCCATTATACAGTGATCTACTTGTAACCTACTGTACAGCAGAGCGACATCCACTTGACCCCCTTTTTTTTTTGTATATAACTTTTTTTTTGTGTTTTTAGGTGGAATTGTTGGTGTAATGTGATGAGCACTACCGATTGACAGATTACCGAGAGTGAGACACTTTGTTATGAACTTTGTATTAAAATATTTTATACTATTTATTTTTTCCCTGAT